>VUQH01089419.1:0-27449 GCA_015106775.1 Etroplus canarensis | reverse complement strand
ACATACCAAATATGTAAAAAAAAAAAAAAAAAAAAGACTAAATGAGCTACCTGCGCTTCTGCAAAGTCCCGTTCTCTATCAGGTCTTAATTATGATTTTCCTAATTTCTGATTGTGTTGTGGATGTTAATTTGTAGGTTTTATTAACTTTACTGGTTCACTTTTGATCTGAATTATTGTTTTATCACATTTCTACTATTTTTATTGGTTTTAGTTTGTGGTTTTTAGAAATTTTTACTGGTTTGTTTCTGCCTTCTTATTTTTTTTTCATCTGCTCCTTAATTATTAATCCACCTCCTTATGTCTCCCTAATGATTTACATTATTAATTAAGCCTCATACTGCAGCCTTCTTTATGCTGTACCTCAAGATTTGTGCATATAGGCAAAGTTTTGCCTGGTTCTTTATTACACCCCCCTGAATATATGTAGGTTACTAAACAGGCAAATTCATTTGTATTGTAAAGGATGTTTGGCAGGAAATTGTAGCCAAAATGTACCTTTTCACACACGTGTTGAGGCCTGATAAAGCGAAATCCTGCCCCTGCCAGGGAGAACGAGTGCAGTCCAAATATAATTCATAGAAATATGTTTCCATGTTGGTTTGCAGTAGGTAATTCAGGTGTAACATGAAGAGAGTGTAATTTGCATACTTATACCTACAATGGGCTCTCAGGTGTTACTGCTTTGTAAATATATACCGATGAATTCAGTGAGTTGGCATCCTGTGCACATCTCATTTTTTTCTCCGTAGGATTTCTCTGTAAAGGGCAAACTGGTGTTTCTCACCATTTGGTGCTCAGCGGGAGGATTTCAGTCAGAACATGACTTATCTGACATTTCTACATCTGAAGATTTTCAAGGACTCGATCTTAAAGTGCACACACAAACCGCTAACTTATGGTTTTAATATTGAGGAGAGACGCGCCCTTGAATGGAGGCCTAAAACTGCCTATATGCCTATATATGTGTGTGTGTGTGTGTATATGCATTAATTCACAAAATGTAACAATATTTGGTATTTTTACAGTAATTTGCTTCTGTATTTATTTGAATTTGTATTCATTCCTCTATTTCTTTTGGTGACTTCTTTTATTTCTTTATATTTCTTTTCCATTTTGGAAGCTTTCGTCTTCCATACACTGACCCTCAAAAAAATTAATTAAAAAATACACATTTACCACAAATTATAACAATAGGCATCCGTTAATTGATTGAGTATGCAGTTTTCATTATTATATTTTTATTTGTTTTAATTACTGTATTTATTTATTTCCCAATATGTCTTTTAATTTGTTTTTCAATTTGGCAGTGTCAGTCCTACATACAACTGACCTTGTCAGTTATCAGAAATATATAAGCCATTAAATGCACTACAAACAATAACAGAATTACTTCATCAAATTTGACACCGATTGATATTTTAGCTTTTTTCCTGTAGTTATTTATGATCATCTTTATCTGCATTTTCTTTGTATTTGTTTTCAGTTTTGGTGGTTTCAGTTCTTTGTATCGGTCAGTTTCTAACTTTTAATGGGATATATATTTGATGGCATTGATTCTGAGATCATTAACACAGGTGTATCTGTGGATTGTATAAAAAGCTGCTTCCCTTTATTGTAGCTTAGCATTTGAATGACCTTTTGACCTTTTGTGCTCTCAGGTATGGCGGCGGTGTTGCCGAGAACCCTGGGTGAGCTGCAGCTCTATAGGATCCTGCAGCGGGCAAACCTGCTCTATTACTATGAGGCCTTCATCCAGCAGGGCGGCGACGACGTGCAGCAGCTCTGCGAGGCCGGCGAGGAGGAGTTCCTAGAGATCATGGCCCTCGTCGGTATGGCCAGCAAGCCGCTGCACGTGCGCCGCCTGCAGAAGGCGCTGCGCGACTGGGTCACCAACCCGGCCATCTTCAACCAACCGCTCACCTCGCTGCCCGTCTGCAGCATCCCTGTCTACAAGCTACCCGAGGGCTCGCCCACACTGCTCAGCGCTCAGGACCGTGCCAGCACCGCAAGCGTCAAGATGCCCAAAGCCATCGCTGCCGCCTGCTCCGACCCGGGAAAGCTGGACGTGGCGAGGGACAAAGTGTCGGCTGGGTCTCCCCTCCAGGGCAGCAGTGAGGCTCGGTTCTGGTCGGGCCACAGCAACGACAGCGAGCACAGCCTGTCGCCATCAGACCTCGGCTCCCCGTCTTCACCCAGAGATGCTTTAGAAGCTCTGGACGCCGCGGCTGTGCAGTCGGTCCTGGAGTGCGTAGACAGGATGGCGCCTGGACTCCCTAAGACAGACCTAGCTGAGGTCAAAGAGCAGCTGAAGAACAACAAGAAACTGGGGAAGATGATCGGACACATCTTTGAAATGAGCGACGATGACCCGCGGAGGGAGGAGGAGATCCGAAAGTACAGCGCCATCTATGGACGCTTTGACTCCAAGAGGAGGGACGGCAAACATCTGACACTTCACGAGGTGGACGAACACACATTGCTCTGCTTTCTGTTGTCCTGTGGGATTTCCTCGTGTGTAACCTGGCTCGTTTTGTGTTTGAACCCGTAGCTGACGGTGAACGAGGCGGCAGCGCAGCTCTGCATGAGAGACATGGCTCTCCTGACGCGCCGCGACGAGCTGTTTGGACTCGCCCGGCAGATTTCCAGAGAGGTCACCTACAAATACACGTACCGCACCAGCAAGTAAGGCCAGCCTCGGACTTTAGATTAGACGTTTCTGTTGCAAAAGTTAACATGAGCCCACGTTTATTGGAAGCACTAATGACCATCTGCCTACGTGAATCATATGTCCGTGTTTCTTGGCATTTATGCTGCTTTTATTTCAAAAAGGCAAGGCTGTCTTCAGATGAAATGTCAGCTCTGTGAATTCTCAGTGTGAAAACTGGATGCGAGCAGTTAGAAAGGAAGTGACAGTGTGCACTGTGACGTTTCTCTGCAGGTCTCGCTGTGGCGACAGGGACGAGCCGTCACCTAAGAGGATTAAAACGGAGGTAAGGTTTTTGCTGTTTTGCATCTTTGTCGCTTTGTGTGTTGTCTCCAGTTCTCAGAAACAGTTTGGCACCTATTTCAGCTCATCGAGTCTTTCACTTTTGTTTGTAATAGGAGTTGCTTGTATAATCATTTCCAATATTTAGAATGTGTGAAATGTAAAGACACGGCCAGATGGAGCGTCCTCTGTGAGCGGTTTTCAGAAATCGGAGGGACGATGCAGCAACAGTCATGGATGGAGTACAAAGGAGTCTGTCAGTGCTCCTCTCCTGACACACTTAGCTCGGAGGGTTGTCTTTGAATGGCTCCTCTCAGTCCGTTGACCCCTGATCGAAAACATGTGGCGGACGTGAACTGGGCTGGGATTTCAGAGCTGCAGATGAGCTGACACCTGCTCACAAAAACCGCTGTGCGCTTATAAAAAACGGGGGGGATTCCAGAAAAAATGTACTTTTAGGAGAGAAAACTCCCAAAAAGTCCTCTGAGTCTGTCAATAAAGAAATCAAAGGAAATAATAATAATGATACTGTGTAGCAGCCGTAACAGTTGCTTTTACTAAATAAACTGTGTGAAAAATTAGTGAAAAATTTAAAAAAGTGATACCAATTTTTGTATGCTGACAATATAATAAATAAAAGCAATAAATTGTAGTTCAAATACATAATAATATTTTTTAAATAAATTTAAAAGTCAGAAAATGTTTGTTTTATTTTATTATTTCAAATGTAATGTTTTTTTTTCTTTACAATAGCAGGATTTTTAAAATTATATATTATTATAATATCGCGTATAATTTAACCTCCGAAAATTCCCAGAAATGTCTTTGACTTGCGCCCCGCCGCTCTGCTGCTTCCCATTTCAAGCGTTCATAGAAGGAAGAAACATAAAACCAACCTCCGCATGGTTTTTTTTAGAAAATATCGGTAATTTCGGCAGATGTCAGCAACTCCAAAATTATTTAAAGCAGACTTATTCTGTTCACCTCCAACTCCATAGTTTCATGCTTGGACTCTACGAGAGTGGCTTTGCATGATTCAGAGTTCAAAATAATCCTTATTTATCTCATACTGGGCCTTGGTGCAGCTCCTCACTTCATCCTCAGGTTTGAACTCCAGGTGGGTGGGGCTTCTGTGCCTTAGATGACCATATTAGGGATATCCCCCCTCTGTGACATCAATCAGAGCCAACAGTAGAAAAACTGTGTGAAACTGAATGTTTAGAGCTGAATTCTGAGCTTTTGGTTCACATAGATTACTTGTCCATACGCTAATCTCATTATTTAAAATGTTGGTCCTGTTTAATATGAACAGATGATGACAGAAAATAAGGAGCAGAATAGGTGCACTTTAAGGCTAAAACTGTGTGTTTTATAGAGATATTTTTGAACTTTTTGTGTCTAATTTTTGACACTTCAAGCCAAAACTCAGCCTGACATATCTGGTGTCTTCGGAAACTTTGAGCTGTCTGTTAGAAATGTGTTTACTGGCTTTGAGTAAACATAGTGATGACTGAGGCTTCATCAAACTGCTGGCTTCCAGTGGCAGAAATGGGAGTTTCATTCCAAAAAATACAAAAATGTTTGTCTCGTTCTATTTTTTCCTGAGCTCAAGTTGTCACCCAGGAGTTTTCCATTTGTTGGTGACTCCGACCAGTACCTTTAGCTCTCTGACCCGAGATCAGGAACTTTACCAGCTTTGTGAAGGCATATGCTTGAAGTTCCCCTTGAATTATTTTTGGAAACAAAAGATATAATCGTGTTTGTCCCTGACACCTCCAGGAGAACTTCTTTGACATCCAGGAGGCACTTCAGGCCATCCACATGAGGCAGGAGATGCTGAGGGAGCAGCTGGCCTGTGCCAAGTCGAAAGGAGAGGAAACCGTCGGAAGAAATCTGCAGGTAGGTTTGCAGTGTTCTCAATATGATTTTCAGGGCGTCGGCCAGAGACAAACGGAGGGAGTAAACAGAAACAACTCATAGCTATGAAGCTGTTTAAGCCGTTCAGTAATTTAGATTTGTTTTTAATAAGTAGATTTGTTGGCAAAAACCCAAGCTAATATCAAGAAGCAAACAGCAGGACATTGAATCAGTGCTTTTAGACTGAATTATTTAGCAGAACTCCAACATGTTGATACCACAAATTCATCAGATGTAGGTAAACCCTGCAAGGCGCACTTATGTTTAAGTAGGGCTGAATCTGGGTCCCACACCAATTCTGATTTAGGTTCAAGTCTCTGTCAACACCACATGCACCGTACGTCTACACCAAATGTGGATTAATCCACCACTGGAAATAGTTGCCAGTAAATTTTCTCCTTTTTGCTTGTTTGTAAAAGAAAAACTAGTGTCCAGCCCGCTTTTCAAAATAAATGTAACTGTATCTTTGCGAAAATTGTAAGAAACAGAAAATGTAGGGAAGGATATTTGTGAGATTTTTCACTATAACAAAAACATTAAATATATTTTAAGTGAGAAAGCACTGGAGTATTGAGAATACAGACTACATATAAAAATCGGACACAACCTCGATTCTGAAAAGTGAAGTCAATGCCGAAGTGGCCTGAACCTGCATTCTTTCTAGTGGCCAGCAGGGGGGGAGCTCATCTGGGTGGATCAGTCATATAGAAATCTATGACATAATGACCATACTTCTCTCTTAATCTGTGACCTCAGTAAATATTTTCCCAATGAGTGTACGCTCTCAGTCACTAGTTTCAGGTCTTGTTTAGAAAAACATGATGTTCTTTTTCTAAATTATTGTCCCGGTAGAGTGAAGAAGGATGATAAAGCAGAGTAAACTCAAGGCTTTAAAATGGGGTTTTACAAACCATCTTTTGTATGCAGTCTGTGATTAAAAACATAAAAGTCTTGGGTCTGGAGCTAAAAAAAATAAAAACACGCTCTTAAAAGGACACGGCAGCATGGCTTAGATTTGCAAAGTTGCATCAGAACAAACCACAGGACTTCTGGAACAATGTCCTGTGGATAGATGAGACCAAAGTGGAGATGTCCAGCCATAAAGCACAGAAACCCAAACACAGCAAACACCTCGTGCCAACTGTCAGCACGGCGATGGTTTGGGCTTGTTTTGCAGCCACAGGACTTGGGCACCTTGCAGTCACGGAGTCAACCATGAACTCCCCTGTAATCCAGAGTGTTCTAGAGTCAAACGTCTGACAGCAAAAGTTTGGCCCAAACTGAGTCTTGGAACATGATCCCAAGCACATCTCCAACAGAATGGCTGAGAAAGAAAAGAAACAAGGTGTTACAATGGCACAGCCAAAAGTCCAGACCTTCTCACTGAGAGAGATCATCAGAGATCAGCAGCAGAAGGTCTTTTGCTTCTCTCACACTGCGCACCGCTGCTCACGCCCTCAGGGAACGCAGCAGAGAGACAGCGAGCTCTGTTCCTGCTGTGGGAGAGCAAAATACTAGAGGCTGAATCTACAGGAAAGTCACTGCACTGGTAACGGTTAGGTGGACTGAAGCGTCATGATCACTGCTGTGAGCGCTTACGGTTTCTACTTCCGCATTTTGAAACTTGTACCCAAGGTTCAAGCCTGAACCTTCACGCTCCAGCTGTTTACCGAGCGGCCGATATCACCGCTTTGCTTTTATTTTCCTCACTGTGATGTTGTCTGAAGCACAAGTGCGCGTTATCTTAAAAAGAGCATCAGATGCAGCAGCCGTGGCGCCTCGCCAGCGGATTTCAGCATCGGCAGATGTTCGCAGCAGCAGGATCCAGTCCGATCCCGTGTAGGCTCTTCGTTGGTTTCCAAGCTGCTGTTGCTGTCCCTAATTAGAGCTGCAGCGTAGGAGGACAGATTTATGATAACTCATTACCCAGAAAGCATAGCGAACATATGTGGTTTCATGTATGTAAATCTGCGTGTGCACTCCGGCTGATCACTCAGCGTTTGTTACACTTGTCACATTGATGCGATTTCAACAAATGGCATTCAGAAGAAGAAGGGATTTCATGGATGCCTTCACGCTGCGGGCCCTCCGAACCGCTGCTCATCTCGCCGCGCGAGGACGTGTCCTGCAGTAATCGAAAGCGACAGCGACGTGTGGACTGACAATAGCCACGCGTTGCTGCCGGTTTTAGCGTCAGCCGTTTGTCAGCCGTCACTTCACTCGCTGGCTCGATTAGGCGGATGATGCGTGTTTGTTATGGTCATTTTTCTGCCGCTGACTACAAAGCCTCAAATCAAGTCATTTCCTGGGTTGGTTTCACACGTCTGGGTGGCAAATACAGTCAGTCCTGCTTATATTTGTGGCTAACAGCCACGTGGAGGTCTGACACTTCACATAGGGTGTGGATCTCAAGATGAGGAATTGAAGTATAAAGCATCTTCCTGTTATCGTCACTCAGGTGTGGCTGATTATAGATGAGGCCAAAAGCAAACCTTTTTGGAGCTCCGGTTGTGTTTTAGCCCGCATGTTAGAAACTTTAAGATGTCACCTTTAGGACGTCTCATGCATGCATTTTGTCCTTACAGTTTGTCTGTTATAAGCTTTTCCATAATGGTGGATTTTAAAAGAAACTGTATATTTAATATGAAAGTAAAACACCAGTAACCTCTGCTAGCTTGTTTAGCAGGGGCGTGGCTAAAGGGGGGACTGACGTGGCTGCTGGCGCACCCAAAAATTATATGAGTGCAACCAAGGGTTAAAATTACAATGATTTCCTTGGTAATGGATCATTGTAAATATATAATATTAATTGATATATGCGTTTGTTCACTTTATTAGGTACCCCTGTTAAGGCAATTGCATAATCAACCAATTAGATGCCAGGAGCTCAATGCATTTAGGCATGTCGACATGGTGAAAATAACCTGCTGAACTCAAAACCCTACATCACCATGGGGCAAAAAGGTGATTTAAGTGACTTTGAAAGTGGTGTGATTGTGGGTGCCAGACGGGCAGAAACTGCTGATCCACTGGGATTTTTCTACACAACCATGTCTAGAGAATGGTCAGAGAAGGAGAAAATATCCAGTGAGCTCCAGTTCTCTGGGAGAAAATGCCTTGTTGACCCCAGAGATCAGCGGAGAGTGGCCAGACTGCCCAGAGCTGATATGTAGGCAAGAGGAACTCAAATACCCAGTCGTTACACTGAGGTATGCAGAAGAGCATCTCTGAATCTGCAACAGCCTGGAAGCAGATGGGTTACAGTGGCAGAAGACCACACCGGGTGCCCCTCCTGAGGCTGCAGTTCACACAGGCTCACCCAAACTGGATTCTAGAAGATGCTGCCTGGTCTGATGAGTCTCAATTTCTGCTGCGACATTCAGATGGTGGGATCAGAATAAACAAGAAGGCATGGATCCATCCCGCCTTGTAACAGTCCAGGCTGCTGGTGGTGTATTGATGTGGGGGACATTTTCTTGGGACACCTTGGGCTCATTAGTACCAATGAGAGCATAGTTGAAACGCCACCGCCTACCTGAGTATTGTTGCTGTGCTGCCGGCAATAATTCGGACCCGGCTCTCTGAGGAATGTTGTTCAATCTGTGCCATGAAGAATTAAGGCAGTTCTGAAAGCACAAGGGGATCTAACCCTGTACTAGCAAGGTTTACCTAATTAAGTGGCCAGTGAGTGACGCACACTGGTGCTCAGTATACCTGTAAAACATTTTTAGGTTTTGAAAAGTGGACTCAGTGGTTGGCCCACTGCCTGCCATTCCCAGACTTATTTACTTTTCAAAGGATGTGTGAGACTGTTCTTTATTTCTTCAGTTACCTGGAGGTCAGTCATGATTAATCCATTTTTCAGCCGCCAAAGGTTGGTTCTTAAAGGCATTTTTTAAACTGATAAAGGCACATTTTTTTAAAAATCTGCAAGCTCTAAAACTTTGACAGGATGACCAAATCTAAGTGAAATCTCCTCAGTGCAGGTGTATTTAGCTGTACTTCTGCACTGTCTTACAGATTTTTGTCATTTGAATTAAAGATTTTAAGTAAACTGCACTTAAGACTCTTTTTTAATTGTTTATTTTACTTTATTTCTGACAGTTCAACAAAGTTCATATTGCATCTTAATGCTGTTTTTTAAAAATAGTTTAAACTGTTGCATTTGAGCCTCTAAATGTACCTTCAGCTGCTCCCTTGTGTTCTCCCCAATGGGTCGCCGCTATGCATTGTTTACTTTTATAGACCAAGATGGGTCGGGGTCCCATTTATTGGATCCTTAATGATCATAATTACTGCTATACAAAGTCCACATGGGAATATTTTTAGCTATCTTTCTAAACTTTGCAATTTAAAGCAAAAAAAAGTTTTACCTACGGTTTTTATATCTGTTTGCGCCCACCAGATGCAGCTGGAGCGTCTGCTGGCGAGGCAGATGGAGATCCTGCAGGACGCTGCCGTCCAGGAGCGGCTCCAGGCTCTGGACTGGAGGATCCCCCCCGCCGCCTTAAAGTACCTCAACGATGCACAGAACACCAACGGAAACGCAGCGGCCGACGCCAGCAGAGACACCCAAGGTAGGACATGGGGGCGTCTTTCAGCCCAAAGTCTTTGGTTATATAAGAGAATGTAACTGCGTCCAACTGAAAAGTGACACAAAACTGAAGCTACAAAGCGTAAGTGTAAAAGCACTGAAGATAAAGGAATCTGCACCACTTACACCACCCACAACCCTCATGCAATCTTGTACCACAGTCTTTGATAGCTATCAGAGGAAATCTGAACTTATCAGCAGCTCAAACCGACATTTCTGGTCACATCGGGCACACCTTCCCTGTCAGAGATCCTGTTTGTCTTACAGTAGATAAGGTAAAACAAATAGCATTATGAAACACATTTAAAAAGCTTCACAGGATAAAGGGCTTTCATGGCTGTGACTGTCCTTCGAGAAGCAAATACAAAAGGTGTGATCATGACGTTCCAGGCCTCCACTATGGAAGTAAAGTGGGCTGAAACGACGAGGAACACCGTGCGTTGTGATTAAAATTTCATGCTCACTCTTAAATACATCCAGGATTGAAGACCATTTTCCTCAGTGAGATAAATTTTAAATTCTCCCGTCTGAATAACAATGTTTAATGGAACTCCGAAAGCAAACTGCAACTCAGGAATATTAAAAAAGCCCCAAACTGCTTCCAGAAAGCCATAAATCTGTTTTTCTGTCACTGATTAACAGAAGAAAAGCTACTTATGTAAAACTGCCCACAGATGCTTCCGGTAAAGTAAAAACCCCAACTTTGTTTGGTATTTGCAGGTTGTTATTGGTCTTAAACAAAGCAGCAAGCAAAAAGACTGAGTCTGAGCCTAATATAGATAACTAAATGGACAAAAGTACTGGAACAAATTACACCTACAGGAGCTTTTATGACATCCCATTGTACATCCATACACATTAATATGGAGTTGGTGCTATAAGAGCTTCCACTCTTCTGGGAAGGCTTTCTACAAGATCTCGGAGTGTGTCTGTGGGAATATTTGCCCATTCATTCACAAGAGCATCTGTTAGGACAGACAGTGATGTTGGATTAGAGGGCCTGAACAATCCCACAAACTTTGTTGGATGGGGTTGAGGTCAGGCTCTGGGTGGGCCAGTCAAGTTCTTCCAAACCACACTCATCCGGCCATGGCTTTATGGCGCTTACTTTGTGCACCCCTTTACACACTCGGTGAACCCGCTCTGTAACTTTATGTGGTCTGCCACTTGGCGGTTGAGTTGTTGTGGTTCCTAAATGTTTCCACTTTGCAATGATACCACTTACATTTGATGGTGGAATATCTAGTAGGGAAGAAGTTTCCCCAACTCACTTGCTGCAACAGTGGCATCCTATTACAGTACCACACTGGTATTTACTGACCTCTTTACCATGACTCATTCTTTCACTAATGTTTGTAAAGGCAGACTGCATGGCTAGCTGCTTGATTTTATCCACCTGTGGCAATGGGCCTGATTAGGAGCTCTGTCCCAATACTTTTGTTTATATAGCGTATTTGACCTGGTCTTTTTACCATTGCCTTTGTCTTGGAAGTTTTCATGCTTCATTGTATGACAGCATCCACTAAAGCAGACTCACTGGGGCTTTTTTCTGTCACTTATGAACTGAAAACAAACCTTAAATGTAAATACGCCCACAAATGTTTCCAGTAATGCAAAATCCCCAAATTTGTTTGGTGTGTCTGAGTACTTTTAGCATCTTTTGCTTGTTGTGGAGGCCTCACTGCTGCCCCCTGTGCCCAGCCAAGAAAAAAAAACTTCCAGCAGTGGCTTTAATTTGGTCTTTAAGTTGATCGGGAAGCCAAAAGTCTTGGGAGTGCGGGGAAAAGACGTTCATGTCATAAATGCCACAGGATGCGCTGATAGAAATAACACCTATAGGTGCCAATTTTCCACACCCAGCCGCCACACGGCAGCTGTCACGCTTTTTTCATCTCCATTTGTTCCTGCTCTGACTTCTTAAACTCAGATGGAGGGAAAAGAAGAAGGAAGAGAGTTAAAAAAAAAAAGATGCATCATTATGCAGGATCTTACTTCTCCTCTGGGCCTCATCTCATTTTCATCCTTCTCCTCCCTCACCCACTCCCGACAGCTCATTATATCGCTGTTCCCACAAATCCCACAATGCACCTGTAATTATCACACCCACGCCTGTTTACCTCCAGCCAGTGGCCTGGAGGGGGGGGGCGTCTCTATCTCTCTCTCTCTGTTTACCTCTCTCTCTCTCTCCTCCCCCTCTTCTTTTCTGCTTTCCTTCCTGATTTTCTTCTTTTTCCTCCTCTGTCATTTATTTCTGCTCCTTCGGTTTCTCTTTCACTGCCCATATTTCTTTCTCAGTAAGCTCCTGTCCTGCTCTGTTTTTATTGTTGCTTTGTGTGCTTCATTTCACTAAAATAAAGAAGTTTTTTAAAAACAAAAAAAGCTGCACAAGATCAACAAACAGTTTGAAACTTGCTTGATGTTTTGCTTCCTGAAATGTGAATAAGGAATAAATCATGGCATGCGTGAAGCGCCCATCATGGTTATCCATTATTTGTGATGTGACTGAGGCTCTTTTAATTTCATCATCTTCCTACACAGTTTAGAGGCACCCAACTGCTCATGTTTCCATAAGATTAATGGATGAAAGCTCACATATACAGGGGGGTTTTCTGGGCTCAGAATAAGTCCTTAGAGATTTTGGTCCATGCAGTTGCAGCAGAGTTTTCGGCTGCACGCCCGTAACGCCCATTCCACCACACCCCAGAGGTGCTCTGTCTAAGAGCTGGTAAATGTGGAGGCCATTTGAATGCAGTGAACTCGTTGTCATGTTCAAGAAACCAGTTTGAATAATTTGAGCTTTGTGGCATCCTGCAGGAAACAGCCATCAGAAGATGGGCACACCGTGGTCGTGTGGAGATGGACATGGTCAGCAGTGAGACTCAGGGAGTCTGTGGTGTTTAAATGATGCTTAGTTTGTACCAAAGAAAATCTCTCTCACACCATTAGAAGACCAGCCTGAACTGTTGATACAAGGAAGGGTGGATTCATGCTTTTGTGGTGTTTGCTCCAAATTCTGACCCTACTATCTAAATGTCACGACAGAAAACGAGACTCATCAGACAAAGCAACATTTTTTCCAATCTACTGCTGTCCAATGTTGGTGAGCCTGTGTGAATTGTAGCCTCAGTTTCCTGTTCTTAGCTGACAAGAGCGGCATCGGGTGTGGTCTTCTGCTTCTGAAGCCCTTCCGATTCAAGATTGTTGTGCATTCAGAGATGCTCTTCTGCGTAACTACGTTGTAGCAAGTGGTTATTTCAGTTGCTGTTGGTTTCCTATCAGCTCAAATCAGTCCAGCCAGTCTTCTCTGAGCTCTAGCATCAACAAGGCATCTTCTCCCAGAGAACTGCCACTCACTGGATCTTTTCTCTTTTTCTGATCATTCTCTGTGAACTCTGTTTGGGAAAATCCCAGTAGATCAGCAGTTTCTGAAATACTAAGACCAACAATCATGTCACATTCAAAGCCAGATAAATCACCTTTCTTCCCCTTTCTGGTGCTCAGTTTGAACTTCAGCAGGTTTTCTCATGTCTTGTCTATGTGCCTAAATACATTGAGTTCTTGCCATATGGCTGATTAGACATTTGCATTAACGGACAGTTGAACTGGTGTACCAGTTATTAAGTGGCTGGTGAGTGTAAATTTAAGGTGCGGTCATTGATTCAGAGTTAAAAGCTGGATTTGGAAATCAGAGGCAGCAAAATATCTTTATATTTCTTGGAGCAAACAAATTGACTAAAACTTGTAACAATGTTGCTTTATGTACAACAACACTCGTCTTATAGGGACTGAACTTGAGTGACTTCAACTCCTGAGGATTACTGACCTTTTCCAATTCATTCAGTTTGATAATCAAACAGTGATGTAATGCTGAAGTTGTTAAAGTTACTGCATCACGCTGTTTAGACAAACTCAGCATTTTCAGTATCTGTTTCAGATTTAATTAATCGCTTAAAGCATTCGTTTAAAACATTTGTAGGACCACATTGGGAGAAACTCAAACTTATTTCTTCATTCACCCTCTGACGACTGATTATGAACTTATGTATTGTTCTATACAATTAAAGGGTGCAACCTCACCAGAGGGAAGGAACAGAAGAGAGAAGGAAGACACAGCCAGAGATGTGAGGAAGATGTGGCTGATGAAGACAGTCAGACAGGCAGAGATGGAGTTTTATAATCTAATCTTAAAGAGATTGTAGTGAAACTCACATCCCACAAACGATAAAATATCAGGAAAATAAGAAGAATTACATTATTTAATACTCACATACTCCAAACAGGGTACTAATGCAATTTAATTAAATAATAAACCTTTCATGCCTGCATTAGTTAAACATGACAGACAATACCATCACAACTTCCTCTCATCCCCTCTTTCTCTTCTCTCTTTGTTTATTTTGTCTGTCAAAGGGAATAAAAGGCAAACACAAGGGATCAGCAGCTTAACTCACACTCGAACGCACTCATTTTGTTGCTACTGGGAGCACTGAACATGTAACACAAAGCCAGGGTTACATCAAACATCTGGGCTGATCTTTACTTGTACCCCAGTGGGTTTATGTCAGTTTAATCTCGGAGATAGTGAGTGTGGTTTCATTCTATATTTATTATTAAATCTTTTTTTTATGTCATTGTTAGTTGTTACTCCCTTATCCTGACAAGCCCCCATTAAGCGCATGTTTTTTTAATTGGATGAGATTGTAAAAAACTTTGTGGATGCTTCTCAACTCAAAGAAATAAAACAAAAAGCCGATTCTACCCAGAAGCAACACAGCTTTGCCAAAGAGAAAGAGAAACATGGAAAATATTTTTTTGTTTTTGCAATATGTAAAAACAAACTTTCAAACCATCCAAACTTAACTTAAACAGTTAATTTTCCAAAACTTGTGCATTGTACTGAAGAGATATCAATGAAGTCAAACAAGGGCCAAATTGTTCTTTCATGTAATACCAATTTGTACCACCAGTTTGTACAGAGAGTCAGTTTAACCTTTATTTATCCAGAAAAGTCATTAAGAAAACATTCATGTTTAAACCTCTTGAGAAAATGGAGTTAGCTAAAAAAAAACAAAAAAAAAACAGGGTTTTAAAGAATATAAAAGGTGAGCACACCCACCTAATCTGTGATCTCAGTATATATTTTCCTGATACGTTTATGATCGCAATCTCTAGTGTGATGTCCTGTTTAATAAGCGGAAGATGAATGAATAATGTTTAGTTTGTAAATTCCGGTCCTAATGAGTGTAAAAAGCAGCACAAATTGTCCTCTGGTTCTCAGGAAGCTGCACCCTCTTGTCCACAGATTGTTACTTTTAGCTCCAAAAAACAAGATGGATAGCCAAAATGCCAAACAGCTGAGAATTCTAGCTAAAGAAAAAATATCAAAAGTGAAAACACTGGTAAAATGCTCAGCTAAAACTTGTATACATTCTACAGGTATTTTAAAGGTCTTTTGGCTCACATCTCTGAAAGATTAATTATATAAAAGAATAAAAAACTGATTTCTCCTTTATTTTTTACTCCAGATGAACGACCAATCAACTTGCGGGTGGTAAGTCAGAGCATGCAGGAAGGCGACCTCCCACTGGGCAAGCAGCTAGCCAATGAACTGAAGCGCCATCACAACCACAACAACAACAACAACAACAACAGCAGCCACACAGATGAGACCAAAACACCAGCAACAGGTTAGTGATGTTAGGCGTTTTCTTGGATCTTTTATAGGTGTTCAAAATTAGCAGGATGCTCGAAAGCTATATGTCTTGCTCAGAGAATCTTTGGGCAAGAATTTAGGCATGTGAAAATGACCAATTTTTCATTACTGAATATGTCTTTTGATTACTGTGCAGAAGGCTTTGATACTTTATTATAAACCTCTTTGCTGATGATACTTTTCCTTCATATTTCAGAAAACGGGACGACACAGCGGGCGTCTAGCAACGCAGAGAAGAAGACCATCAAGTCAGAGCCAGAAGACTCCACATAGTGCCTCCCACCTCTTCACCCAACCCCCCCTTAGAACCCCACCCACTTCATTCTACTCACACTTGACAGTATGCAGTTATAATCCGTCAATAGATACTAAGCAAGCACAGCCACAGTAGAGCCTTAACAACCAATGTTGCCTCATGAATAGCATTTATTTTTCTTTGATTTAGTCTTTTTGTTTGTTTGTTTTCAAAGGTATTTGCCAAAGCACCTCGAGAGCATGTCGAGAAGCCCCTCAGTGCTCTGCGGGTCTTTGTCTGTTGATTAACTGTACACATTAGATGTACCTGTAATTTAAGAGTGTCCTCTTTACCTCTGCCTGGGTGTTGTTTTTCTTGCTTTCTTTGGACAGCTAGGTTGCAGGCTGTGGTGTCGGGGCTGAATCTTAACTCGTGCGTAGATTCAGAAATGAGACAAAAGCTAATTATGGTGGAAATGTGGCCTCTTTGCTGCATGTTCAACTTCTCCTTAACGCTTTATACGATGAACATATAGATAGAATTTAAAGACAGCAATATCTGGTGGCAGCATTCAGGATACATTACAAAATATTGCATGTGTGATTTATAAAATTTTTGGTTATATGGGAATGGAAATGGAAATTCATTGTCCCCAGAGGATAAATCTCAGGCCTTGTTCAGACTGCTAGCCCAAATCGGTTCTGATGGGATTTTATGCAGACTGCATCAACAGCGTATTTAGAGGTTTCCTCCAACTCACTACTTACCACTGGACAAGCATCAATTGTGGACATTCGTGGTCCTCAGACGCTGAATCTCAGGCATTGTCCAGACTGCTAGCCCAGTTTTTTGGCATTCTCAGTTTGATATTGGAAAATCTGTATAGTTTTATAGATGATTAAGAACCAACTTACAAAGCAGCAAATATAATTCAATAATATCCCTGAAATTTTTTCACCAATTCAGCCGCAACAATGGCAGATGCAATGGCCACAGACACAACATGCTATCAATGTAAAATTATGATCCCACAATCAAATTTGCTTTTGTTTCATTCGGATCAGATGAATAGTTACAGAGGTACGGTTAAAAATGCTAAAATTTAAAAAATCATCAAAATCTGAATTGGGTTGCTGTGACAAATAGAAGGAAACTTTATTTAGTTCGTGGACTGCATGTATAAACTGCATTTCATAGACAATCTGGAAACTTGGGTAACATTAGAAGAACAAACAGCACGTAATAATATTTTCTAATTATTAAAAATTAAGTGTGAGGGTCTTAAAAATTCCAAGAGTTTCCCAGGAGAAACAGCGAAACAGAATGCCACTGGGAGATGGTCTTCAAATAAGAGTGAAACTTGAAAAACCAGGAATGTTGGCAGGTATGTAATTCATCCACTGGGGGAAAAGAGAGCAGCCAGAAGTGTCATCTTCTACCTTCTAGAGTTGTTGCTTATCTGGGTACATGTCACAGGGCAGCAGTCTCAGCTGAGATGCCCAGACCTCCCTTTCTCGCCGGCCACCTACTCTGGTTCTTCTGGGGAGGGCACGAGGTGTTCCCAAGCCAACCGAGAGATGTAATGTCTCCAGTATGTCCTAGGTCTACTCTGGGGCTTCTACTCAGTGGGATATGCTGAAACACCTCACCAGGGAGGTACCTAGCAAGCATCCTGGTTACCTTTGAGATTGTGGAGGAGTAGCCTAACGGAGAGCTTTGGGGTGGAGGCATCACCAGTTTCAGATTCACCTGCAGTCTGAACAAAGCCTTGAGTGATCTTTTGACTTTGGTACGAACTTTTATATTGACAGAGTTATGGGTGACTTCTCCACAACCAAGAGATACAGTAGCACAAAATGTGCACACTTATTTTGCATCTACCTTGGGTGCTTTTGTATTTAGGGCCATTTGGGATGGTCACTGGGACCGCGTTAGGAAAGCATTTAGCGCAAAGCAACACATGACCAGAGTGTCTATAGGTCTAATGCTAAAAGCAAGTTATCAAGACAGCCATAATGCTCCTGTAGTGTCTTAAAACTGATCAGACATATTTATTGTAAAATAAATGACAATAACCAACAGCTTGTGTCGTCTTCTGAGCCTCCGTCACTCTCCCAAGCCTAACGTAGGTGTCTGCATTCGTACTGTAACTTGAAGCAAAGGTGTAAGTACTGTAGGGAGACTGAGTTAAGATGCAGCCCCTGTAGCAGGTTATTATTTTTATGACTCTTATTTTCTTTCGTCGTTCGCTTCAAATGGGAAATCGGGCGAGGTGGGACTAATCCTCCTCCCTTCCTCGCTGTCGTCTTGTGTATATTTATGGGAGGTAATTTTAAAACGAGGATGTACAGGAGCTGTTGTGGAGCAGCACCGGGGGGACCTCTGTCATCCGTCTTGGCAGAATGGCTGGGCTGGCATGCCGGAGGCCGAGCTAATTGGTTCATTTCACTTTGTAATTTAGCAAAACACTGCTGTTGAACCAAAACCACGCATCTGCAAACAGGGGGTATTTCAGGAATAAAAGAGGCCTGTGTGTTTTGTAGAAAAGATCCAGCAAAGCTCCCCATGGGTTGAAAAACATGTGAATCTTTCTGGGTAAAATCTTGCAGGTTTGTGGTTTTTCAACAGCAGCGGGAAAAAGCAAAACTCCTGTTTGTTGCTGCTGTGCGTGGAGCGGCAGCCTGGGTCTGTAAATAGTACCGTGATAACAAATAGTGCTAGCCTAATCTCTCAAACCAGGGTTTTCCTTTGTCAAGTGTAACTCTGCTGTAGATTTTTGGTGTCAATGCAGTGTTTATGTATGTAGAGCAAAAACATTATTAAAAAAAAGAAATCTTTAAGTGTCACTGAGGAAAAAATACAACCACGTGAACGTGTCTGGTATATAAAAACATGCTTTACATGATGATAATGTTGTTAGCCTTAGCTCTTAACAGTGTTTAATCCACCTGTGATGGCCATCGGTGCATATTTCCAATGTGTTTTTGCTGTTTAGAGGTAGATGCATAACAATTAAGTGTTCATTGTGTTTTTACGTGTTCGCCACATTGTGTAAATACGTCTGTTTTGGTCAAACTTCTCCTTTCCTCGCTCCCTGCAGATAGTTTAGTCTCCCTCAGCGTAATGAGAGACCAATGCAATATTTATGTAAGTAATAAGTCTATTTGCATATATATGGGTTTCATCTTTTTGTGCTCGGTAACTGTATGTCTGTCATCAGGGTGGGAAACGTTCTCGTCTCACTTTTAGTGCACAAGGCACTGTATTTGTATTTAAAGACATCAAGCTCTTTTCACAAAAAAAAAAAAAAAACGCCATGAGGTGGTTTTCTTTTACCCGGATGAGGACTTGAGGTTGTGGAGAAAAAAAAACATACAGATCGCCAAAGTGGCTGATGAATTCTGGGAGACACCATTTCTGTCCAACCTGACTGGCTCAGACGCTGACCTAGTTGGCGCGACTGTCGTACGATGTTTGAGAGAATATCGCATGTCTGACCTGCCGTCTCACTGATCACCGTTCTCCTCACTGTTTATTGTAAAGTGATAGATTAGGCTTCACCTAGTTATGCACCTGTTTTTTAAACACTAATATATTTTATTTGTTATACAGCACATAAACATTAAACTTTATTTTTTGAACTCTATGGTGTGGTGAGTTCTGTGATCAATGTGGTTTGAAGTTCCAGTTTGAATCTGTGATGTTAAAAATATTCCTGGAAGCATTTACAGGTGGTTAGAACGTGTTGGGTCACTTTAATTTCTTCCTTCCTAGATATTCCACCATCAGCCTTAAGTGGTGTTACAGAGCATGCTGAGTGCTGAGATGCATCGTGCATAAAAGTCACCAATGTTCTGCTGACTCAATAGCCGCCGAGTTCCAAACCTTCTCTGGTATTAACATCAGCACAAAAACTGTGCGCCGGGAGCTTCATGGCATCATCAAGTACAATGTTTGGCAAGCATTGGATGTAGTGGTTTAAAGCACGCTACCACTGGAGTCTAGGGTAGTGGAAACATTTTCCATGGAGTGACAAATCACACTTCTATATCTGGGGGTCTGATGGATAAGTCTGGGTTTGATGAATATGTTACCTTCCTGACTGCATTGTACCATTTGTAAAGTTAGGTGGAGGAGTGACAATGGTATGGGGTTGTTTTCCTGGACCTCATGTATAGTGAAGACAACTCTTAATTCTTTAGTTTACCAAGACATTTTGGGCAATTCTGTGTTTCCAACTTTGTGGGAACAGTTTGGGGAAGGTCCTTTTCTGTTCCAGCATGACTGTGCCCCAGTGCACAAAGCAAGCTCCGCAAAGCCATGGTTGGATGAGTTTGACTGGCCCACACAGAGCCCTGACCTCAACTCCATCTAACATCTTCGGGATAAACTAGAACAGAGATTGCAAGCCAGGCTCCTTCATCCAATAATAGTGTCAGGTGCCAGCCCAAAGCTGGCTTGATGACTGCCAACAGGAGCTCATTCTTAAAGCAATTAATACTCAAAGCACGCCAAACCATTTCAGGTGTTTAATGACCTGATGCCGTAAAAATCTGATAAAATACTATTAGGATACTGACAGTAATACTGACAGTAAATTACCATTAACAAGTCAGTAAGATGCAAAAATACAAAATAGCTATAAATATTATGTGTTGTCTTCCAGAGGGGAACAGGTCAAACAAATGTCAATCACAGAAAGTCCCTACATGATATGCTTAACCTGCATTCTTTCTGATGGTCAGCAGGGGGCGACTCCTCTGAAATCTGATTGCATAGAAGTCGCTGAGAAAAGGACCCTATTTCAGACCGAAGCTGTGACCTCACTGAAGACCTTCCTGAGGAGATTATGGTCTCAACTGCTTGAGTCACGCCCTATTTAATAAAATATAATGTTGATTTTGTAAATTATGATCCTAATTAGAGTAAAAAGCAGCATTAAATGTCCTCTGGTTCTCAGGAAAATCCACCCACTTCTGCCTCCAAGAAGCTGCTGAAATTTCTAGAAATAAAAAAGCCTGACAAATATTCTTTTGAACTAGTTCCAGGTCTTTTAATGGACTTAAACAAGGTTAAAGTGTCACCGAAGTTGCTTTTGGAGCCTTTGCTCGATCCAAAATAGGAGCTAGGTGACTAATGGGGCAGAAAGCTCTTTGGAGTCCTCCGATCACAGGTTGTAGTCTTCATAACAAACCTATCATTTAGTGATAACAATGTTTAGCATGATTACACGTTAGATGCTCGCTGCAGGGAGGAGACCGAGGGCTACTCAAAAGCGGGATCCGTGAGGAATCCTCGACCTCCAGGTGCCTCTGAGCGCGCCCACTGGCGAGCACAAAGACACCTCTAAAGAATCTTTGTTTGTTTTGGGTTCGCAGACATGAATCCCTGTGCAGACCATTTGCATCAGCGTCACATCAACACATTGTGAAACCGGCAGATGACTCACTCTGACGCAGGTCCTTTTCACATACCTCCCATCATCCTCTCTGTCTCTCCACACACACACGCGCGCGCGCGCGCGCGCACACAGATTTTCTCTGGAGAATAGCTCAGCTCATGAACGCCCACGCCAGTTGCTGCTCACAGTGGCAGCCCTGCTCAAGCGGCCACCCCTCCCCTCCCTGTCCTCCACCTCCTCCTCCAGTGCAAGTCACTGCTCATGATGATGGTGGTGGTGATGATGATGTGTTGCTGCGGCAACGGCAGGAGGTGGGCGGCTCCACAGGCGGTGGGCGGAAGCCAGCCGCTAAGCAGCGTGGGAGGGATCTGCTGAGCGCACCCATCACCCTCATTTTGAAAGGAGCAGGAAGCTGACTGCTTTTGAGAAGGTGTGGGTGTTGGTGAATTATCGCCTCTCCTCCCTGCAGCTTCGTTAGGGATGTTTGTCTCCCCTCCTTCCTCCCTTCCTTCCTTCTTTTCTTCCTTTGTCTTCTGCTTTTAATGCTGCATGCAGAGAAAAAGCAGCTTGTGCACAGATTTAAACTTTGAGGGCTGCTTTTAGTTGGCCGCTTTTCACGAGTGCCGGGGTTTGTTCTTTTATAGAGAACCAGAAAGCCTGGCTTTAACAGAAGGATTTGGTAGTTTTAAAGTGAAAATGAGCTCGCAAAGTGGACTGCCTCCAGGCTTTCTGCCTCCCTCCCTTTAATAATGAAATTTACCAGCCATCAGGGTCATGTTAGAATCAATATAAACACTCCAGCGCATGATTTTTAACTGACAGGACTGAAGAAGGGGCTCGATTTGACCACAAATGTGCAAGAAATGCACATGGGAGAGCAGGAAATTCAGATTTTAAGGCAAAAGATGGCAAAAAAAAAAACAATGTAACAAGCAAACTTTAAGTAGATTTCATCATTAAAAATGTAAACTTGTTCAGTAGGTTAAAACCTTTCAGCTTAGGAAGAATCTGCTATCATGAATGCCCACAAAGATCTTTTGTCAGAGACTCCCAGTCGTGCAGTGAAAAGCTTGCACGGCTGCAGAAGTAGCAAACGCCAAAAAACCGTCAAAATGAACTTGCTGGCCACTTTATTAGGTACACACAATACTTTTAATTGGCATTATGGGTCAACTCCCTGTCAACACAACTAACTAAATAGCTGCTCACATGCATTTAGACACGTAGACACAGTCGAGTCAACCAGCCGAAGTTCAAACTTTGAGTGACTTTGAACAGGAGCACATCAGAGCTGAGGTTGAGCAGTTTAGAGACAAAGTCAAGTGATGGGGTGAGATGGAGGAAGATGATCCGCCGTGGTGACCCCTGAAGCTGAAAGAAGAAGATGAAGAAGAACATGGTATGGTTGTTGGTGCCAAATGGGCACAATCTGCTAATTTACTGGGATTTTTCTGCACAAGCGTCCCTAGGGTTTACAGAGAATGATCCTCAAAAGAGAAAATATCCATTGGGCGGCAGATCTCTGGGAGAAAATGCCTTGTTGATGCCAGAGGTCAGAGAAGAATAGGCCAGACTACTTTGAGCTGATAGGTAGGCAACAGTGACTCAAATAAACACTTGGTATGCAGAAGAGCATCTCTGAATGCACAGCTACCTTGAAGCAGGTGGGCTACAGCAGCAGAAGACCACACCGGGTGTCACTCCTGTCAGCTAAGAACAGGAAACTGAGGTTGCAGTTTATACAGGCTCGCCAGCACTGGACAGCAGAAGATTTGTAAAACGTCGCCTGGTCTGATGAGTCTCGTTTTCTGCTGGGACACTCAGATAGTAGGCTGGGGGGCACAGGAAATCAAAATATTTCATCAGAAATAAAATCAGTGTACAGAACATTGGACATGATTTAAACTTGTGTCCTTTTGATCATTTATTTCAAAACATCATCACTCTGTGGAAAAACAGTATGTTGACTTTTTACTTGAACAAGTCATAATCCTGTTCAAGCAGTGTAATTGTACACAAGATGTCTAATCAAAAGATTCAAGATTCAAGATTTTTATTGTCATATGCAACAAGGGAAGCCAAGTTTCTCAGTGCAATGAAATTCTTTCTTTGCCGTCCACCCTGGTGCCGACGTATATAAATAAAATAGGATAAAAACAGCAATGCAATGATTTAAAATGTAAATATAATAAAAACAGAGAAATTATTTATTCTATTTTATTGAATGTTTTATTTGATAGGAAAAATGCAGTTTAACATGGTTCCGATACAGAGCTTGAAACTGAGAGTTTATAGCCGTTTCTATTTTCCAACCCTTGTCCTCAGCTGGGCTTTTTACCTCTGCCGAGGAGGTTATGTTTTCATCGGCATTGGTTTGTCTGTTTGTGTACAAAATAACTCAAAAAGTTATGAACGGATTTGCCTGAAATTTTTTTTATGGATTCGGCCTCATAAAAGGAAGAGGCGATTGCATTTTGGGAAGAATCGGGCGATGGGATCATGCCCAACAAAAAATCCTGAAATCAGTAACTATTGAAGTAATAGTGATATCAGATATCTGTATGCATTCGTGATCACCAAAGGCACTATGATGATCATGCCTTTGATGTTGGTGCCTTTGATGATCATGCCTTGGATCATGCTTAGCGGAGGTCTGCGCTCTATGAGTGCTTTTCTAATTTACATCTACAATATTGAGATAAAGTTACAGGATTCAGTTACATAAAATCACAATACACACAGCAGGAAACACTCATTAACTTGGAAAATAAGCTAAAATATTTAAAAAAACATTAAAAGTAAATGCACTTGTTATTTAGAATGGCAGGGGGTGGCAGTGGCTAGGCGCGTCGGAGGACTCATTTGTGAGCCAGAGGGTTGCTGAGGGCCGCCGACTGAATATCCGCCCAGACCTGGTGGCCATCCAAGACCCTGCCCTGCATATGTGTGGAGGTGGACCGAAGGCCAGAGAGATACCGGCTCACCCTCCAAGCATTGCCCTTGAGCACCATTGGATGTGCTCTCATCCAGTGGTGTTAAGATTAACAGCACTCTAGTCCAATAGGCAGAGACTTCAGAGTTATTATTGTGTTTCCTAAAAAGTTTTTAGTCTCAGTTTTTGTTTTCAGTTCAATTTAGTTTCAGTTAAGTTTCCAAAGTGGGTTTGCTTGTTTCAGTTTATTTTCTGTTGTTTGAAAATGTTGTGTTTTAGTTTAGCTTTCATTAGTTTCAGTGTTGGTTTTAGCTTTCTTGATTATTATAATACGGGCTGTATTTTTCAGGGGAGGATTTAAGATGTTCAGACAAGAAATTACAAAGAAAACCCGACACTTTGTGAAGGCAGCCGACTCTCAGCCAAGTAGAGATCCTGCAGTCTCAATAAACAGATGCAGCATCATCACACAGGCTCACCAAATCTGACCAAACTGACAAAGACTAAAACTAAGGAGATTTTAGTTAAGTCTTGTGCGCACACAGCATCATTTTAGTTAGTTTTAATTTTTAGCAGAAGTCCAGACCTGAGGACATTCTTCTGAATGAGGAGGGACATTTCAGACTCATGGATTTTGGTCTGTTTAAGAAGCCACTGTTGACGAGAACGTGTTGACTCATGTTTCAGTGGGTGCTGGTGCCACCCCGTGCCCCCCTCTGGACACGTCCCTGATGGTAGGCTCTGAATTTGGCATAAACAGCATGAAAGCATGGATTCATCCTGTCTCGCATTAACAGTTCAGGCTGCTGGTGGTGTGATGGTGTGGGGGACATTTAATGTTTAATGCACAGGTTTGTTTCCAGGAACGCCCCTCAACGGAAATTAGAAAAAATACCAGAAATAAAAACCAAAAACAAGCACTTGAAAACAATAATGATTTTTATGTGCACAGACCTCATTCTTCCATAAACACGTAGGATGAGCCATAGCTGCCCCGTAATAATGAAATGAAACGAAGCGTGAGATTTAATGTCAGGGTTATTTTTCTCAGGATTTTTAAATGGACGAATCGAAAATCAGAATATTTAATCAGAAATAAAATGTGTAGAAAGCGCTGGGCACAATCTTCATGCTGATTTGTAGCGCAGTGTCCAGTTAGAGATTTATTAGGATAAATGTGTTGCTGCTTAAGAGTTTAAACAAAGCTTGGGTTGGATAATTGCTATTAGAGTTTTGACTTAAGTAAAGTTGTCATCTCACTTAAGTTTCTTAATAATGCAGTGTATCTGCTAATTAATAAATTACTAAAGCTTTAAAATAAATAGTATGGAGTAAAAAGTGCAATAATTTCTTCGTAAATATTGCAGCGCAGAAGCCAAAAAATGTAGAGTGTCCCTGTAGTGTACTGGTTTACACAGTCGTCTTACAAGCGAATGGTCCCTGGTTTGATTCCAGGTGGGTACACAAGCCCCTCTCACCATGGAGGGTTGTGTCAGGAAGGGCATCCAGCGTAAAACGTCTGCTAAATTACAAATGCGGATTAATCCGCTGTGGCAACCCCTTGGGTCGAAGGTGCAGAAGCAAAAAGTAGCATCGCACAGAAATACACAAGTTCAGTTACATTAAAACTGTGCAGTGGTTTTAGGTATTGTAAGATTAACAGTGTTCAAGTACAATGGTATTGGCAGGGATGGTACTAGTAAGGTGTACCTCATAAAGTGGCCACCCAGAGCTGTCTTTAGGCCGTGTGCTACAGTGGCTCACATTTTCCTGCACTAAAAGGGATTTTTCGTGCTAAATGAAAATGCAGATTCATGTAAAATAAAAACCCTGGGTTACATGTGGCTGGAAGTCCCCTTTACTTCTAATCACAGGGAAATCAGATCTTCTTCGATCCAAATACATGCATGTTTCATGTCCAAATGCAGCAGAGCCTTTATTAGTCAGCTCTGGTTTGTTTGTTTTATCCTCCTTGGTGTTCCTGGCGAGTGGAGTTCACCCAGCTGCAGATAAAGTCAGATAAAAGTTGGGAGAAGTTAAAGCGATGAAGCGGTTTGCCTAAATAATTTCCAGTGAGTAATCTGTGTTGTAGGTCATTATTTTGTGATGGGCGTAAAGCTCCACCCACACCGGCCACAAAGGAGGTCAAATCAAACACCAAAATGCCGTCTGACTCAGGAGGAGTGCAGTGTGATAATCTACAATCTGGTACACTGGGCTTTACAGAATGAATTAGACCTGCATGTGACGCTGTTTGGAAAATTTGTGATTTGGCTTTTTTTTTTGCACACTGTACACGTGGTTCCCAGATTTGTATCTACAAAGAAAATCACTTCATAAATGGAAAAGGGCTGCGCTGTTGTTATTAATCACTGCTGTTGCTTTTTGCCACCTACTCTCTGTGAGTTTGTCTCAGCTCCATGTGAATGGATGTTACTTTCCAACCAGGAGGTGGCGCTGTGGACGTTTTCCTAAAGGGCGCAGAGAGAAAAAGCAGACTGTGAAGCACCAACATAAACCACAAGGTGGCAGACCAGGACAACACATCACTTAACTCCAGCAGCGCTGGCCTCTGTATTTTTAAGCATCATAGGGGTAGATTTTTCCTTTACTTTTGATTTTTATTTCATTTCGAGTTTTTAAGCTCAGTCCAGTTCATTTCAGTCAAGTTTAAGAGCAAGGGAGGCAACTGCCTGGGGGGGCCTCAGGCCAGAGAAGGGGCCCCCGAGGGCGGATAGACCTTAAACCGCAGCAGCGGCAATGTGCAAAGTTTGCAGTGAGGGCAGGAGGGACCTAACCTCCCTGCCTGACTCCCCTCACTCCTGCTGCAAGTGGTCCGGGTCATCCTGTTTAAACAAACCTGGTGACGTCAAGGAAAGCCACTCAGCAGAAATGAGGAGGAGTTTTCCTTCTGGGAGGACTAGAAGAAAGAAGAAAGAAGAGGAGAAAAAAAAAGTTTGACATTATTAGCTTGCAGAGCAGCCTAGTGTGTCCACTCTGCTGGACATGATGCGAACGAGTCAGTAGAAACTTACATTTTAATACTGTTATACTGTGAGTTTGTTTAAAAGATCTTCTTCTTCTTCTTTCGGCTGCTCCCATTAGGGGTCGCCACAGCGGATCATCTGCCTCCATCTCATCCTATTCCTTACATCCTCTTCCCTCACACCAACCCTCTGCATGTCCTCCTTCACTACATCCATCAACCTTCTCTGTGGTCTTCCTCTTCTCCTCCTGCCTGGCAGCTCCATCCTCAACATCAACATGAGCTGTCCCTCTGATGGACTCATTTCTAATCCTGTCCATCCTGGTCACTCCCAGTGAAAACCTCAACGTCTTTAACTTTTCCACCTCCAACTCCACTTTCTGTCTTTTTGTCAGTGCCACCGTCTCCAAACCATACATCATAGCAGGTCTCACTACCGTCTTGTAAACCTCCCCTTTCACTCTTGCTGCTATCATTCTGTCACAGAGCACCCCTGACGCTCCACCCACTCCACCCTGCCTGAACTCTCTTCTTCACCTCTCTGTCTGTTGCTTCGCATGGTTGATCCCAAGTATTTAAACTCATCCACCTTCACTACCTCTTCACTGTTCCACCTGTCTCCCTCTCATTCACACACGTGTCTGTCTTGCTTCTACTGACCTCCATTCCTCTTCTCTCCAGTG
>VUQH01089417.1:64238-80137 GCA_015106775.1 Etroplus canarensis | reverse complement strand
TAAATATAAATAAAAGGAACACTCAGACTCTTCTACTATGAAGCCATGCTGTTGTAATAGCTGCAGTATGTGGTTTAGCATTGTCTTGCTGAAATGTGCAGGGCATTCCCCAAAAAAGATGTGGTCTGGAGAGGAGTATATGTTGTTTTAAAACCTGCATATACCTTTCAGCATTAATGTTGCCTTTCCAAATGTGCAAGTTGCCAGTACCATAGGCACTAATGCATTCCATACCATAAGAGATGCAGGCTTTTGAACTGAGCACTGATAACAAGCTGGATGGTCCCTTTCCGCTTTAGTGCGGAGGATGCAGTTTCCACGATTTCAAAAAAGAATTTCTAATTTCCATTCGTCTAACCACAGAACAGTTTTCCACTTTGCCTCAGCCTATTTTAAATGCGCTTTGGCCCACAAAAGATGGTGATGTTTCTGGATCAAGTTCACGTATGGCTCCTAATTTAACCTGTATTTGTGGATGGAATGTCAAACTGTGATCACAGATGATGATTTCTGGAAATGTTCCTGAGCCCATGCAGTGTTTTCCATGATAGAATCATGCCTGTTTGCATTGCAGTACTGCCTGAGGGCCCGAAGAGCTTCAGCATCCAGTACTGGTTTTTAGCCATGCCTCTTGCATACAGAGATGTCTCCTTATTCTTCTAATCTTTTGATGGATTTTTGCACTCTTATGTTGAGGAACATTATTCTGAAATTGCTCCACAATTTGTACACACAGATTGCTGAACTTCTGCCTATCTTTAACTTCTGAGAGACTGCCTCTCTAAGGTGCTGTTTTTATACTCCTGAATCAAGGGGTGCACTTAGTTTTTCCCATGACTGTAGATATGCCTTGTCATGTTTTTAGTTTTTTTGTACTCTTGTTTGGGTAGTAGTGACATATGGTGTAGAATCATTGTCTGGTTTCGTTCTACCTGAGAGTCCTTTCAAAGCAGTGCAGAAACATGCGTTATATTTATTCAACCCTGCTGTGTTTGGGAACCTTTCCCCCCAAAGGATTCCTTATTGTGGGAGCACACAGAATATATTGACGCATGAAACACTGCATGTAAATCTTTGGAAAGTCTGGTGATCTGTTTCCTCCTTAATTTAGAGGAAATCCATGTACGCTCTTCAGTGTGTTGGGGAATCTTCCCTTCGCCTTTCCCATCATTGTAACCCAGATTTCCTCATTACCGAGCTGTCAGCTTCAAAGGGAATGCCTCCTCCCCTAGTCTCACAGTGATAGAAGCCACCGTCAAGCATGCGACTGTGAACGTGTCACTAACAGAGCACGGTCTTGTGAAGTGATTTCCCTCCATGCTATTCCCCGAATATGTGCCCACGCACACTGGCAGTGCGAGCAGGCCAGATACAGTCACACAGGGGGGATTTGAAGCCACCACACGGGGCTTGGGTTTTCCTGACTATTGAAGCCAAGTAGAGCGGTATTATGACACAACAGTGTAAGCTCAGTCACGACTCATACAGGAGGCACATGGATGGCATCAGGATCTCTAATAACGCACATGTTCACTCTTATTCTACAAGGTCAAAGAAGGAGAGTAAAGTCCTGATTCTTCTATGTACACTTCAAGTGAATGGAGCAGATTAGGATGAAACTAAGCCGTGCTGATTAAAAAAATGAATCTATAAAGCAAGGTGGTGACATAGGTGGGTGAGCTGGAAATGGCTATTGATTGTGTAAAAACAGGAGGAGGAAGTGACTCAGAGAAAAAATGAGGAGGAACAGGAGGAAATGAAGCATGGTGTTAGGAGTTTCAAGACTGAAGGATAGAAAAGGAGGCCGTTTCTTTAGCATCTGTGGTGAAAGCATTATGAGAGAGAGAGATGGAGAGTGTTTCAATGTGTTTTGCTTTCTTCCTGCCCCATTATTTCTTTTCCTCTAACATTCAGCCCTCCATTAACAAAAGCGCGTCTGCACTTTGGCTTGTGGGAATATAGTTCTCCATCTGCTGCAAGCTTATCACAATTAACTAAAGCAGTAACTAAAACTAGGTACGAATATTAACTTTGCTAATTAAATATAAAAAAATGAAATTTATTACTAAAACTGACTAAAATACGATGTAAAAATGTACATCGTATGTACAGAAAATATCTTAAGTTTTTGTCAGTTTGGTCAGATTTATTATCAAGACACCATGGGGAAAGATGTACATATCTTTATTGAGAATCATTTCATTTCACATTGTAATACCCGATCTAATACCTGACAAATACATTTACAAAAACATAACTAATCCTATCAAAGCAACTCTAGAAACTTGATAAACGCTCTGATCTGCAGCTGATGGCCCAGGACCAAAATTTTACTCTGTGTAACCAGAATGTATTGTTGTGTGTCATTTTCCATCTGTCTCTCCCCTCATCTCCTGTCACCTCAGCTATCATTAAAGGCAGCACATGTGGTTAAAGCGCCATTAAAATGTAGCCACTGCAGATTGTGTAGTCAAACTACCCAGACATGAATGTTACTTGCTCTTAGCTTTGCATAGATCCCTATGCAGTTGTTTGTGCATGTATGACTTCATTCATTTAACTACATACACCATTGACATGACCTCTGCTCTTACAGTACAGGTCAGTTGATTGGCCTGTAATGCTGGTCATAAGCACAAAGCCCCTGCTCACTTTCTTTAGCAAAAGGTCATTCCGACTAAATAGCTGTAGCCTCACTGTTGACAAAAAAGAGAGAAAGGCAGTGTTACTGTTTTGTGTTCTAAAGATTAAATTGCGTTCCTGCCTTTATTGGTTAATTTAAGTAAATTATGAATATGCTGCACTTGTCTTAATAGACATGTACTTGATTATTTGTCTTATACTTGGGAGTAAACAGTTTGCAGCATTATAGTGCTTTTACTGTTACCTTAAAATTATAGCTAACTGAACACCTTTGAAAGTGTTGATTTTTGCTTGCATTGTTTTCTTTGGTTTGTTTATTTGTTTGTTTTTTAATGAAGGTAACCATGTACATTTTGCATATTTCTTTTGTTTTATTCCTTTTCTGCTCTGAAAATGTAAGAACCATTATTTTTGCTGGGTTTTTTTTGTCCTATATGCTTCTCTTAGGTTGTGTTTTTTATATCTCTGTAACACTAATTGCTAACTGGGTGGTGGCTCACACAGAACAGTAGCGCTGTGCATATGTAACAGGAGGAGAGAGGAGGGAGACACTGGGGAGTTTATTTATTTCCACTTCCAGCTTGAAGAAAAAGTAATGTCTCTATACCAGCAGGGAGAGCACTGAATCATGTTAAACCTTGTTTATATGCATTAGCCTGCCTTGATTAGTGGACATAGGTGGATGGATATCAGCTGAAAAGATAAATCTAACTGTGAAGTTTTCACATTTGCCTTTTTCATTAATTCCTTAATAATTTTATGAAATTGTTATTTGGAAGTGGAGGAGCTGAAGATGCAGAGATTTTCACTGGGAGTGACCAGGATGGACAGGATTAGAAATGAGTGCATCAGAGGGACAGCTCAGGTTGAGCGATTTGGAGACAAAGTCAGAGAGGCAAGGTTGAAATGGTTTGGACATGTGCAGAGGAGGGATAGTGGGCAAACAATGTTAAAGGTGGAGTTCTGCCAGGCAGGAGGAAAAGAGAAAGACCACAGAGGAGGTTCACTGATGCGGTGAAGGAGGACATGCAGAGGGTTGGTGGGACAGAGGAGGATGCGAGAGATAGGGTGAGATGGAGGCAGACGATCCACTGCGGTGACCCTTAAAGGGAGCAGAACGAAGATGACAGTCTAACAGTTAACGCAAACAGAGGACTAATAAGACAACTCAGTGGTTGTAGCATTTATTTGAAAAATATATATAGTAAAATCTTAAACCACCTGTAACTTCTTTATATTTTGCTCTCAAGGAGCCAGACTTTCTTGCAAATTTTTAAAGGGATCTTAAAGGTTTTCAAAGTTTTTCTTTGGACATCAGGTGCTTTTTCACTTGTTTTCAGTCCAGTCCTTGTCCTCAGGAGAGAGGTACAACAGGGAGTGTCTGTAAAACAGGGTGGAGGCTCTGTCTTGGTTTGGGGCTGCATTTCAGCTAGTGATGTTGGGGATCTTGTCAAAACTGATGGAATTATGAATGCAGAACAGTAGCATCAGATTTTGATCTACCATGCAACACCATCTGGAAAGCGTCTCATTGGCAACAACTTCATTTTTCAGCATGACAATGAGCCTAAACACAGTGCCAATACAGTCAAAGCATACCTGGACTGAAAAACACACAATGGAACACCATCAGTCATGGATTGATCTCCCCAGAGCCTGGACTTCAACATTACTGAAGCAGTCTGGGATCATCTTGACAGCGAACAGAACAAAAGGCAGCCAACATCCAAAGAATAGCTTTGGAATGTCCTTCAGAAACTCTGGAGAACTATCTCCGAAGACTACTTAAAGAAATGACAAGAAAGCTTGCGTAAGAGAGTTCAGGGTGCGTTGAAGAATAAATGTGGTCACACCAAATATTGACTTTCGAGCTCATTCGAATTGTACAAGCTCAGTTTTTGCTGTATGTGCTGTATTTCCATTTCCATTTGCACATTTCAATAAATTGTTGCATCTGTTTCCTGTTTTCCTAGCTAAATATCAATAAATGAGGGGGTGTCTCAAGACCTTTGCACAGTGCTATATATAAATGCATAGGACTACCCGGCATTCACCTTAGACCTGAAGGGCTGCTGAACTTGCTATACACTGATGGAAGCCCTACACTATGAATAGATATTGTCTGTAGTGCAACACAAAGTTGGCTTGTGGGGTAAACAGACTGTGATATCAGGAAAGAGCATGGTTAAATGTTAATAGTGGCCAGGCAGGAGGAAAAGAGGAAGAGCACAAAGAGGATTCATGGATGTAGAGATGGAGGGCATACAGGGGGTGGGTGTGACAGGAGGATGCAAGGGATTAGGTGAGATGGCGGCAGATGATCCACTGTATATCCACCCCAAAAAGGAGCAGCCAAAAGAAGACGACTTATCAAGTCTCTGCAGTGAATTTAAAAAAAACTAAAAAGTGATGCATTGCTGGAAAAGGAAGTTTGAGGATATTATTTTTGTTTATGGGCACCCTCATCACTTATTGGCACAAAGTCACACAAATCATTTGGTCCCATCCATCTGTGTTTTTAAGTGCTTAACCAGTTCAGGTCCTCAGGAGGGCTGGAGCATATCCCACATTCATAGAGCGAGGGGTGGGGTACACCCTGGACATGTCAGTCCATCACAGAACTAGCAAAGAGAGATAGACACACACTACAGTTCACACTTGCAGTCAATTTGGAATCACCCATAATATAAAAACCCATGTTTTTGGAGAAAGCAGGAGACATCACAGGATTTGTTTGCCTGTAGCTGCCCAGTTTGTGTTCAGACAATTAGTGAAAAGCCAGAGAGTGTAAATGACCAGATAAACCCTGCTTACATTCTCAGTATTCACACTCCTTGCTGCGTGGGGGAAAGTTGCTGAGACCGTCACACCCTTGCCTCTCCTCGTGAAGCTCACTGTCGCCTGCAGTTAGCTTCCTTCTCCTGGCATTCCTGAGCCAGCAGGGCTTGTGCAGCACTGTTCACTTGATTCCTGCTGTGACTGCCAGCATATGAAGAGTCTTGCTGTCTTCAGCTTCTTCCCTCCTCACTTTCTCACTCGAGTGCCATTTGACTCATCAAAGGCAGAATCTGCTGACAGGCGCAGTTCCAGGGTCAGTGTTTGCATTTCCCAGTGGTCGTCCTGACAGGGAGGATACAAAATGCTAAACAATGCTTCAGTCCGCATGAAATCCGCATTTACACACTCAGGAATATGTAGGCTCGGTTTAATGGCCTGAGATGTAATGTGAAAATGTTTCATTTGCTCTTTACGCTCTGCAGACAGCAGGGTTTTTCTTAGTTTTTTATTCAGCTCTTTTGTTGTATTTATTTGTTAGGAATCTGCCGCACTAATCTTTCTTTTGACTTGGTACATGTGGTAGCATGAGCCTCCCGAAACCTCTAACAGATTGCGTGGGTTGTGTTATTAGTTGGATCAACACATGTTCTGTGTGTTTAACAGCTGTGTTTGTAAGTGTCTGTAAAGGTCCTTTTTTAGATGAAATTAACCGCTTTAAAAGCATCAAATTGAAACTGCAGCTTGCAGACTGTGTGCAAATTATTCTTATGCTATTCGTGTAATTGTGATTAAACGCCACCTTCTGTTGTTTTGAAAGCAATAAATATGCCTAATGTGTGCTTTATGGAGTGCACATGCGTGTTTGTGCTCTGTGTTATAACTGCTGCTCCTGTGTTTGTAGGGGCAGGCATGGTCGTGGACTGGGAGCAGGAGACGGGTCTACTCATGACGTCTGGAGATGTCCGAGTCATCAGGATCTGGGACACTGACAGAGAAATGAAGGTCCAGGTACTCAACACACCTCGCTGCATTCATTCCTGATGTTTGTTATAAATAATCCATCTCATGAAAAGGGCATTAGATTGTTAAAATGTGGGCAAATGGATAACGTGTTTGTGTTAGTAAACTGTGACTCTCTACCTTCCTTCTAGTTCCTAAATCATTCCCAGTGACCTTCGTTTTCTGCTCTGATTTAGTTCTCTCCCCCTGTTTTTGATCACCTTCCTGTCTTTGGAAAGTACTTTTTGAAAAATGACAATGTGAACATGATCGCTGTTATTAGTCTGTGGAGCTGCTTCTAACTAAACTCGCGTTCCCATAAATTACCTGTTCAAAGGAAAATGTCACCCGAAGCAACAGTGTGACTCTTAAGTTTTTAACTCCTCCCACAACAATCACTCACCTTTAAGTCTGTGTTCAGAGTAATGCTTCAGTGTCATGACATGGGGTGTGGACTTGCAGGTTTTAACCTGAATCTTAATGGGGTTTGAAACTGAATAGTAAGCCTTTTATTAGTATTTATTATCAATCTAAGCATCAAAATTGCATACACTCAGTGGCCACTTAATGCAAATATCTAATCAGCCAATGATGTGGCAGCAAGTCACATCAAGCAAGTATTTAGGCATGTAAACTTGATCAAGATAACCTGCCGAAGTTCAAAGTAAGCATCAGAATGAGGGAGAACGGTGATTAAAGTGACTTTAAACGTGGCATGGTTGGTTGTTGCCAGACGGGCTGTTCTAAGTGTTTCACAAATTGCTCATCTACTGGGATTTCCCCACACAAGGGTGTACGGAAAATGGTCAGAAATGGATAAAATATCCATTGAGGAGCAGTTCTCTGGAAAAAAATGCCATGTTGATGCCAGAAGTCAGAGGAGAATAGCCAGACTGCTTGGAGCTGTAATAAGAAGGCAACAGCAACTCAAGTAACCACTCGTTACAACCAAGGTATGCATAAAAGCATTTCTGAACGCACAACATGTTCAACCTTGGAGCAGATAGGCAACAGTGGCAGAAGACCACACCAGGTGCCACTCCTGTCTGAGGCTACACGAAAATTTGACCATAGAAGATTGGAAAAATGTTGCCAGTTCTGGCCTGATTCCTGCTGCGTCATTCAGAGGGTAGAGTCAGAATTTGGCGTAAACTACATGAATGCATGGAGCCATCCATAAGCATTTCAGACTGGTGGTGGTGTAACGGTTTGGGGGATATTTTATTGGCACATTTTGGGCCCCTAATTACCAACTGAGCATTGTTGAAATGCCACAGCCTGCCTGAGTATTGCTGTTGTTGACCATGTCCGTTCCTTTATGACCACAGTGGTACCCATCTTTCAATGGCTGATTCCAGCAGGATTAATGCTCCTTGTCACAAACCTCAAATCATCTCAAACTGGTTTCTTGAACATGACAGTGAGTTCCCTGTACTCAAATGGCTTCCACTGTCACCAGATCTCAATCCAGTAGGGCACTTTTGGGATGTGATGGACCAAAAGATTCACATCATGGATGTGCAGCTAACAAATCTGCAGCAACTGTGTGATGCTGTCATGTCAGTATGACAATATGAAGAATTAAGGTGGCTCTGAAGGCAAAAAGCAGTCCAACTTGGTACTAACAAGATATGCCAGATAAAGTTGCTGATGACTGTAAGTCTAAATGCTAAATAAAACTTAGCCACACTTTTCATGTGACATGATGACATTAAGAAATGATCAGAAGTTCTGCTTTAATAAAAGGTTTTGACTCTAGATTTCAGCCTGTCTTAACAGAGGCCTGGGCGTGGAATCATTTGGGGTTAAGCTGTTATATTCTCCATGAACAACTCGGATTACTTTGTTGGTGCCAAAACAAGAAAACAACCCTGTTTGCAAGACTTTTCACATTAAAACTTAATGTGTTCACAGAGCACTCTGCTGCTGCTGCTCCTGTCTGTTTGGGTAAAGTAATGGAAGTCTGAGGCAGAGCCAGCACCATTAGTGTGGTTTTTTTCTTTTCTCCTTGTTTTTACACTTCTAATGGACCTTGGTTTGCTAATCATTGTCATGATGGATGGACTTAATACAAGTACAAATGGCCCCAGTCTCGCGTATAGCTGCATATTGATGCTGGGTCCAAATTCAAAAGCGCCAACAGTCAGCAGACCACATGATTGATGATTTTAACGGAAGTTTGATGTGAAATGAGTGTTATCTTTACACACCTTTAAAAGAGGATTTCTGTGTCTGTGTCAGGACATCCCGACAGGAGCGGACAGCTGTGTGACCAGCCTCTCCTGCGACTCCCAGCGTTCGCTCATCGTTGCCGGTCTGGGTGATGGATCTGTGCGGGTCTTTGACAGGAGGATGGGCCCCAGTGAAAGGTAAAAATCCCTGGTTCTCATCATTCAGACAGTCTCTGGCCTCATCACTTTGTCATCACATTAAATCCATTTCACATTTATGATTTCTCAGCACTCTTTTATTTTATTGTCTCATCTTTATTAAAATTCACTTAGGAACACACACAGCAGTTTCTGTGGGCATTCACTCCAACAGAGTCCTACATTATTCACTTCTCTAATCTATATTTATTATATATAAAATAACGTAAATCTCCCTTTGGGCATGCCTTCTCTTTTAATGGTCCCTGGTGACACTGTATGCCCCCCACTTGGTTAAACATTATTTTAATTTCACCCCCTAAGGGAAAAAAACAAGGCAGTTAAACCATGGAGTGGCCCATAAATCTTTAAATAAAGCTAATTTCATTGCGCCCCCTCAGGCTTGTAGTTACATCTTTCAGCAACTGTTACCCTTACTTTAGATACGACCTGGTAGGTTAGCCTGTGTGTGAAATGTCTTTAAGGAAATGCGTAAATATAATAAGTTAAAGGTTTAGAACAAAATAGTGTCCTCGGTAGTGTAGTGGTTTGCGCATTCGCCTTTGAAGCGAAAGGTCACTGGTTCGATTCCAGGTGGGGACACAAGCCCCTCTCACCATGGAGGGTTGTGTCAGGAAGGGCATCTGGCATAAAACCTCTGCCAAATTACCAATGCGGATTAATTCGCTGTGGCGACCCCTTGGTGGAGAATACAAGGGAGCAGCTGAAAGGTACATTTCAAAGGTTTTGAGCAAAATCAACCAAAGTTCTTAATTTTACACATTTGTCCTTCTCTTTTACAGTTCTATCTTTCTATTATTAGGCAGATCAGGTGCTCTTTTGTCCACATCTGTGGTCTGACTGTAGAGTATCTTTTTTGGTTGGTGGGCAATTCAGGTCCCATTCAGTTCCAAAAAGATGGTCAGATCGATTCACTTGAAAGGCTTTTTTCAGTCTTGATGCTATGCTGCCACCTAGTGGTGTATCATCTGTATTACATCATATCGGAGAGGCACGAGTTATTGTACACTCTACTGGACCTTCTTGTTTTTTGTTTTTTTTTTGTTGGGTTCATTTTTTAGACAATATATTTATTCCATATTTAATTGAAACAAACAAAAGTCGAGGAATTATTAGAGACAAGTAAACTGGCCCTCCCCACAACAATCCATCCGATAAAGAAGCATGATTTGTCACTGTTCAGAACACATTTCCGCTGCTCCAGAGTCCAGTGATGGCGTGCTTTACACCACTCCATCTGACATTTAGCATTGTGCTTGATGATGTAAGGCTTTCATGCAGCTGCTCAGCCATGGAAACCCATGTCATGAAGCTCCTAGCTGATATAAATGCCAGAGGAGGTTTGGAACTCTGCAGTTATTGAGTCAGCAGAGAGTTGGCCACTTTAACTCCTCAGCACTTGGTAAGCCCACTCTGTGACTTTACGTGGTCTGTGACTTGGTGGCTGAGTTGCTGTGGTTCCTAAACGCTTCCACTTTGCAATAATACCACTTACAGTTGATTGTAGAGTGTTTCCATAATATAGGGGTTTATACATTTACTTCACACGCAAAATATCCCTGGTTTGAGTCCAGGTAGAGACATAAGCCCCTTCCACAATGGGAGGGTTCTGTCAGGAAGGTCATCCAGTGTAAAATCAGTACCAAATCACCTATGTAATATGTTTCCTACATTTATTTTCATATATCATTTATTTAATTAGATTTTTGCTTAATTCTTTTTTCTTTATGTCAGTTTTGGTCCCCTGTACTTTACAGCTTGAAATCAGTGTGCAAGAGATAAAGATGGACTGCATTTCTTAAATTCTTCAACATGTTTTTCTTACTTGCTCATTGTTTTTCAGTTAATGATGCATTGTTTTATAGTATAGTTTCTATCAGCCCCAGTATTATTTCCCTCTCGGGGCATTTTAAAGATGCACAAGATGAATATTACCTTAGCAGATATTTGTTCTGTCTCTGCAGTCGTGTGATGACCTACAGGGAGCACGGAGCCTGGGTGGTCAAAGCTCATCTACAGAAGGAGCCCGACGGGCATATTATCAGCGTCAGGTATCTTTCTTTCCCCTCCTAGGATCACAGACAGCAACTTAAATGTTTTCTTGCCTGTACTCACTCTGATGCTTCCCGTTAGTGTTAACGGAGATGTGCGTTTCTTTGAACCACGGACGCCAGACTCCATCAATGTGCTGCAGACGGTGAAAGGCTTAACAGCTTTGGACATCCACCCGCAGGCCAACCTGTTCGCCTGGTGAGTTGGTTTATGTAGACGCTGAGTCAAACCCAAAAATACCCCCCAAAACTGCGAACATCATAACACTAGGACGGCTTATTTCCTCAAACGTGTAACTGGCTTAAATAGACCTATGTGTTACAAGTGACTCCTGTTTTTCTCTGTGTTCCAGCGGATCAATGAACCAGTTTATCGCGGTCTACAATGCTAATGGTGACGTGATCAGCAACATAAAGTACTATGATGGCTTCATGGGACAAAGGATTGGTGCCATTAGCTGTCTAGCCTTCCATCCTTACTGGGTAAAACAAGAGCCGCCATGCTAGCCCTTCAAAATCAGTCAGCCATTTCTTTTGTACAATTTGGGTCATTTTAAAAGGACTAATGTTTCTCTATGAATTGTATTGAATGGAATTATTCAGATGAGGTTATTTTTAAAGGTACTTGGGTAGAGCTGTTAATCAACAACAGTCTTTATTTTAAAGCTGCATTTATCAGTTTTATATCTAATAATGGAAAGATGTTCCATGTGGCATTAAACCCAAAGAGAATATCACTTGGTTAGATAATTTTATATGGTTTTTCACACCCACAACTGATTAAATGTGTCTTCAGTCACCCTAAGGTACCTCCTTAAGTGAAAAAGCCCCAATAAACCTCCACTATCAGCTCAGCCCCAAAGACCAGACAGACAAAGTTAGCCGTGAACACAGCAGTGCATTAATCAGTTAAGGTCTGATATTTTTCTCTGAAGGTACTGAGACCAAAACAGAGCTAAAAGGATGGTCAGGAATATGACTCCAAATGAATGCTGCCTTGAGTAAATTGCTGCAGCATCTGCAGTGATGCAGATGCCACACCAATCCATCTGTAAATCTACTGCTCCCTTGTTCCTTCACTCATGAACAAGACCCCGAGATACTTCAAACTCTTGCACTTGAGGCAACCGACCCACGATGGGCGCTCCACCTTTTACCGGCTGAGAACCATGACCTCTGATTTGGAGATGCTAGTTCTTGTCTCGTGTGCTCATCTGACAAAGGGCCACTTCGTGTGAGCACACTTGCTGACTATGTTACTTTGAGCATTTTACCATGGGAGCCTCTGGGGATTTACATGCTTTCAGAGCCAGCCTCTAGTGGCCAGTCAAGGAACTTCAAGTTTTGGTACGCTTTGACTGTTTGCCAGGCTGATCTTATACGATAATACGTCACTTTTTTTGGCTTCCCAAAAGTGGTCAAAAAATGGATAAATGCAGCTTTAGGTAAATATTCTTGATGTCCACAAAAGACAAAAAAACAAATTCCAAGGTTACAAACATCTGGCTAACTTTGAGTTGCACCACTTCTGCATACAAACTGGGACATGAACACTTTTGTGCACGCACAGTTAAAGTTTGAATGGAACCTCTTACTTTTTCCCAGCAGAAGAAAACCCGTTAGCATGCCTGCTCAGAAAGAAGTCTTTTATTAAAGCTAACTGCCTCTGAGGCCATTACCAGGTTTTTGAGCTATTAGATAACCCTCATTAAATTAAAGGAAAGCACATTAGAAATGGGATGCTTTTCATATTTTGTTTGCTGCAGCTTGGATGTTCCCGTGTGTTCTTTCTGTAAATAATCCCCCATGTCTCTCTGTCTCCCTCCAGCCTCACTTGGCGGTAGGCAGCAACGACTACTACATGTCCATCTACTCAGCAGAGAAGAGGCTCAGATAACACACCAGCACCCGTCACCTCTCCTCCCCTATCAACACATATAACTTGTGACCCAGAACCTCAAGAACCGGGATGTAAATGACGTTTTTTGTTGTACATATGCAATTACCACCCTGAATGTTCTCGTGATGGCTGCTGACGAAAACTCATGCTACAAATGACTCTATATATATTATTATTATCATTGTTTATTCATATTCTTATTACGAAGCTAATGATTGTAGACTTGGCTGTGCTGAGTGTGTATATTTAAATAGCATATACAGAAGAAGAGAGGTTCTATTTTAAAGAAGTGGTACCCACCGGTCACAGGGGGCCTCTCCTCGTCACACAGCGAGCAACGAGCATCACTACCCAAACGAACTCTGACCCAAACTGGATGTGGCGAACGAGGGGTTTACCCAGAGGACAACACACACGCGCACACATACACACTGTTAGAACACATTCACCGGTGCAGGAAACACGGACTTGCCACTCCGCTGGACCCTGCTGTGTTTCTAAATTCATTTTACTGGTCGAGGATGCAGAGTTTTGTAACGTTGCTGCCTCTGCTGCCAAGACATTTGTAAGGATGAGCCCAGAAGTGGTGGATTGTGATTATTGTTCCCAGAAATGTCAAGCAGGCAGACGTGACGAATTTGTTTTTGTGTGTGTTAGAATGAATTATAGCACAGATGTGCCCTGCCTACAGCGGGCTCTCATAGCCTTGGACTTGCCCAAAAAGACACCTGCTCCCATTCTGCAGTCGTCCTCCTCGCTTCTTTCATCCCAGCGTGCCAAACAGAATCAGAATTTCCATTCAAGCCCCTCTGCTGTGGCTCACAGGGGTGGCTTTTTGTTTGTTTGTTTTTAGTTAAATCTGCTTGGCTGCTAGAATGACGCATGCCCTTGTTTCTAGCACAGTGATACAGGTCCTGCCTGGAGACCACGACAGCTGCCTACCTGCCCGTGCAAAGCAATAAGACTGCTCATGATCGATCCAGCCTCAAGCTCTTTCTGTTTCAGACAGAAAGCAGCACTTCTGTCTGAAGGCGATAGTAATGCCACAGGCTGCTGGGTTGGCACAGCACAGCAATACAAGTGCATCCATTTCCATTCACAGCAATGAGTTTCTTTGACATACTTAGACTATCATGTGGGTCTGTTTTACTGCATCTGCTGTTACAGTGACAGGAAAGATGGCACTTAAATTAATTCGCCAGCAGCCTGGAGTCTGAAGAGGGCCCTGCAAAACACCTTTTGTTTCATTTTTTATGACTTTGGGGAACACGAACACAAGTAGAGCCTGCTTACTGCTTGCTTTCTTCTTCATTTAGACCATTTTTGTTGTTTTAGACCCACCTCCCCTGCAGGGTTTCTTTTGCATTTTTACTTGGGTTTTATTGCCAGATTTGTTTGGTTTGATTATGTTTAACAGAGCGAAATTGCATGTTAAGAGAGTGCCGACCCACCCGCTGTTGCTCACTGTGCCAGGTTTTAGTCTGCACCCTAGATTTCGCTCAGGTATTTCATAAGCCACCTTCAACCATCTCTCCCCCCCCCCAGACACACACACACACACACACACACACACACACACACAGCTTGATGGGTAGGTGAGGTCAGTCACAAATATAAGTTCATGAAAACTGACATAAATGTGGTGCTGTGTCATACAGAGTTTTTTTGTGCATTATCACCATCATCGTGCCTCTCCTATGAGGCAGCTTTGCCTTTTTTTTAAAGCAATTTTCTCCTTCTTCTTCTTGTATTTTTTTATGTTTTTAATTCTTCAAGCATTTTGTTTGCCTTGGCCTCAGTGATATGGAGGGAGTGGGGAAAGAAAAAAGGTGGGGGACAGCCATTCTTCTCCATCACACCCTCCTTTCTTTTCCTGCCACACCTCCCCTCACACATTTGCATTAGACGTCCCGAGCTTTTGCTTTTCTTCCCACTGAAAGTGTGGATTTGTGCACTGAAAGTGAACTGGGAACACGAATACACACATACATGTCAGTCCCCACCCTCACGCAGTCACTGAGCTGGATCATGCCATCACATTCATCTCTAAATATCCTGCTTTGAGTTTTAAGATTTTAGAGCTGGATGAAAAGTAGTAGGAAAGGAAAAATGAAACAATCAGGTTTGTCTCTGTGACTTCAGACTGCTTTGCTGACTGTGGTTTATAAGACGAGATGAAATCAGTAAAATAAACCAAATACAACACTGGATTTTGTCTGTTTCTTCATCTGTTCAAGGCAGTGCTATGCTGTGTTTCACGGATATTCCTGCACTTTACAGAAACTGAATCTTAATGTATTTTTGAGGTAAAACTTCTTAGTGAGACACTAGTAACAACAGTAACAGCAGCATACAGTCATGTGAAAAAAAAGTTAAAGCTAAGTACACCCCATGACTCAGTGTTTTGTAGAACCACCTTTAGCAGTAGTAACTTGAACTAATGATTACCAGTGTCTCAAATCGCTTTGGAGGACTCTTCTTTACAATATAGCTTCAGTTCACTGAGGTTTGTGGGCATTATTTATGCACAGCTCTCTTAAGGTCCCACCACAACATTTCAATCAGGTTGGAGTCTGAATTTTGACTGGGCCTTTATAGCACCCGTTGTAGATTTGCTGCCGTGTTTGGAATTGTCCTGTTGCACATTTGACTCAAAATACTTTGGTATAAAAAGGAGGCCACGGTCAACTCAATGACTGCAAGGAGTCCCAGGGGGATTCAGGCTTATACAGGTAACTTCAGGGTTACTTCTGGGTTTTCAGGACTACAAAGGTAGTTCACTTTTTGGGTCTGTCACCACTTTAACTTATGCTGCAAACCTAACCTGGTCTGAAGCAGGTTATGTTCCAGATTAGATAGGAACAGGTATGAAGTCACCACCTACTGGCCAATCAGTTTCCTGGAAAATGGCTTCACTGGTCCTGGAAGATCCCTCAGACCTCTGTGCACAGAGTAGAAGGGACTCAAGTTTTCTTAATAGTGTTGAAAGTCTGTGAGCATCAGTAATAATTACAGATTCTCAAAGAAATGTTTTGCCTTGATTTGATTTTTCTTTCCTGTTAGCAGCAAGCAATTTACAATTAGATTGTTCAATAAGCCTTAATATATAATCCTATTTGAAAATTTTTTTGGGATAGC
>VUQH01089417.1:41609-62219 GCA_015106775.1 Etroplus canarensis | reverse complement strand
TAAAATGTTCTTTTATTTTTTTTTTTTTTTTTTTTTTTTGCAGTGTAGCGGCATTGTCTTGTGTCCCCCAGAAAAACAGTCTGCAACAGAACCATTCAACTTACTCAACGACATTAAAACACTCCAGTGATTTAAACAGACAGCAAAATTAAACCAAATTGGGGAGGGGAGCTATTTTTTAAGGTTTAAATCAAGCTTTCAAGTCACTTGAAGTTCTTTTGGGATATGAAGTCATTTCATTAATTTAGGTAAACAAGACAGATTTTATTTTTAATGAAATGTTTTCTTGGAAATTTCAAGATTTCATTAATTCAAAATTAAATAACATTTTTACCAAATGAATGCATTACACTTTTACACATTTAACACCTGACTTCAGATTTTGTAAGTTTTTAAACCATTTCTTGCTTCTGAAAAAGATGAAACAAATTAAAAGGGTGGTTCCATGGAGTTAGACAGAATGGCCATCAGTTATACTTTTTGAGCCAGAATCATGTTAATATAATACTAAACCTGTATTATTTCTAAAAGCCAGCAGGGGGTGACTTGTAGCTGGTTTAATAAAGAAGACAGATTGTAGAAGTTGATGGGAAAATGACCCTTCCGCAAACTTGGTTTATGACCTCAGTAAGCTGTTTTGAGTTTATGATCTCAAGCACTAGTTTCAAGTCTTATTTAACAAAAAATTATGTTCATTTATGGCCTCAGTTGAAGACAAAAAGGTGGCGAATGCAAGAATTGTTTTAGGGCAGGTCTAGTTTTTGATTAACCAGCTACTTTTATAAGAGTGTGTAGTGTCCTGAATTTATCAGATCCACCATTTAGTTGTAACTTCAAGTTTTAAAAGTACCTAGTTGGATTTTTAGCCATCCATGTACTGTTACTCATACCTCAGAAACATTAAGAAGAAAACCCTAATGATGTCATTTCTTTTTCAGACATACATAAGCTTCAGGGGTATTGTAACTATTTTAACAAAAATCTCTGATGGACTTTTGAATTTTGGCCCCCAGTTTGTCACTTGTTAGCTGCATAATCCAGTTAGGTCCTATTAGTAAATGCAACCGCAAATGCAATGACTACAGTACATCAGAATAATTTCCTTCACTATGGAGGACCACAATGTAAATTTTATGAAAGGCTAATGGTTAATTCTGCCATTAAGTAATAATTTGTTTACAAATCAATCCAGTAATGAATAAATGTTCTAAATTACAAGTTACAATTGTATTCCATTCCGTAGTCAGTATCTGTAGCTGGTCTTGTTGATGATCTGGCTGAGGGGGTTCAGGCCTATGCAGAACAGCAGCAGAGACAGAGCATCTCCTGGTAACACACTTGATGCTGACTTGTGCCGTCAGCTTCACGTTGGCCTCTAGCATTGTCTTCCACATCCCCATGGAGTTACTGATGAAGGTTCTTAGGGTATTTTGGTTTTATATATACATATATAAACCACTCCTATGCTTCATAGTTTCTTTTTTTTTTTTTTGGCTACTTTAATCACATTTTATTGACTCTAACCATAATATGCCTGTGTAGCTAGCATTTTGTATGTTTTCAAACTCTGCAAAGCACATTTGATGTAGTCCTAAATGAGATGCATTTGACATTTTTATCATTATTTAGCTCACAATGTCTTATCTATGTATTTATTCAGTATAGAATAAATATAGAATAGAATATAACTTTGATAAGAAATAATTTTATTACATCACCGACTAAACAAAGTCAAGTCTGGCAATGACTATCCTCGATGGTCCTCTGAGGATCCGCCTTCATTGTCATAAAGGAAAATATGCACGCCAGTGGACATATTTCCACCTCTGTGTGTCCTGAAAGAGCCAGATTCAGATTTATATCAGTGAAAAATGTTTTCAGTCACTGAGCTAAACATTATCTTTCCTTCGGGAAACAGCTGCTCTACACAAGGAATGTTGTCCATGTCTTCTTCGTCTCCCTACCTGCATGACCAGGTCGGAGGTCAAAACCCTCGCTACTGCACCCCATGCAGTTCAACATTATTGTGACTACTGTTTCACACACGTACGTATACACACATATGCATACACAGGGGAGGCCAGAGAACATTCCACACCAGCAAAGAGCCAGGCGGCAGGAACATCCTGAGGAAACAACACTCACTTCCTGTCAAATTAAGCCAAGCTGATGGCTGCTTTGTGTGATAACCAGCGTCACTGCCTCGCCACTGAGTGGTTGAGGTAAAGCGCCACCTCGGTGTCTGCCCCCGCCCCCCCAGATCCAGATCTGCCCAACACACCCACAAAGTTGCCCATCAGCCAGTTTTGTCACAAGTGTGTTAACCTCCAGGACATCCAGCAGCATCTGGAGTCCGTGTTCCTCAGACAGGATGGTCCTCCTACTACTGCTCACCTTCACCCTCCTGTCCAGCTGTGAGAATACCCACCTTTTATTTTGTTTCGCAACTTTTTGGATTCCTTTTTGAGGATATGGTTGAAGTTTGTTTCTAACTTTGTCGTTCACTTTCTTTTCTTCCTCCAAGACTTCCATCCAGGAAGCATGGTGAATGCGCAACAATGTGAGTATCATCTAAGATTAATTAGTTAGACTAGAAATGCATTAGATTTGAGCTGGAGGAAAACAAAGTGGTTAATTACAAAAAAAAAATAAAAAGTCTGAGCTTCAATAATTTATCTTCCACTAAAACACAGTGGAAACAGCCTCTGTTGTTATCAGAGCCTTCTGGTGTCTGCTGTGATGGAAAAGTTGTGACACAAAGTGTTGGGAACATTTTGGCAAGCAGTGTCACACACCTCCCTGTCCTCTGAAGTTGGTTTGTGATGGAAGGCATGAGTCAGTGGATCAGCTGCAGTAGAAATTTAAGTCTGATGCAAGCCGGGTATCATTTGCACATCCAAACTGGAAGTAATGCCCATGTTTTAAGTGGTTTTGTGGGAGTGTTTGATGTATTTCCCCCCCTGAATTAGTTGAATTTTTTTGTAGTTTTGGGTGGCTGTGGCTCATGAAGTAGCATTAATAATCAGAAGGTCAGTGGGTTGATCCCTTCAGTCAGGCAAGAGACTGAACCTCAAATTGCCGCTGAAAGTTCACAGAATAAAGCATTACATGTGGATTAAATTGGGATCACCTGGCGGGGTTTCTCTCTAATAGTGTGAGGTCTTTAGCTTACTATATAAACTGCCTTGAGGTGACTCTTTTGTGAATTGGCCCTATATAAATAAAATTAAACTTAATTGCATTATAGTCTAAAAGTCCTTTGAAAGCTTAGTGAGAATAGAAAAGCATAATATGAAGTGCTATATAAATACAAGTTCAGTTATAAGAACTGCCAGATCTGGGGGGAAAATCATATTTAACAAGAAAATAGCCAGGATAGACTAAACTCTAAAAGGAAGGTAATAATAATAATTATTATTATTATAATAATGAAGGGTTTAGCACTGTCGCCTCACAGCAAGAAGGTCCACGTCCAAATTCAGTAGCCTGCCAACTTAGGTCCTTCTCTGTGGAGATTGCATGTTCTCCCTGTGCTTGCGTGGGTTCTCTCCAGGTGCTACAGCTTCCTCCCACAGTCCGAAGACCTGCAAAGGGGCTAGGTTAATTGACAATCTAAAAACTAACCATAGGTGTGAATGTGTGTGTGAATGACTGTATGTATTTCTGTGTGGCTCTGCGATGGACTGGTGACTTGTCCAGGGTGTACCCCACCTTTTGCCCTATGATAGCTGGGATATGCTCCAGCGCCCCCCACGGCCCTTAATTGGATATGCGGAAGAAAATTACCAGTAATAATGATAGTAATAATAAGGAACTATTGAACCTTTCTAATCATATTGCAAATTACTGAAATCAATACTCAGAATACTTTATTAATCCCGGGAGGAAATTGCTTAAGTAAAGTTTATCTATTGAAAGCACATTTTTAAGCAGACAAAAGATAGAAAAAATTATAGCTATACTATATATTCTAATAAATAAATCCTATATGTGTAGCTAATTTTGTGGTTGCAAATGTCTATTTTCCTACACAGACTGGGAAAAATGTTTTTGTTATTTTTGTATTTGTCACAATTTCTCTCTGTTTTTTGGCCTTTGTGTTACACTGCTGTTGGTGTGGTGGATAAGTATTCAGATTATTATAAAGTAAAAATAAAAAATGCATTTATAATATGCAAACCAAAAGGTCTCATTAGACAGAAAACATACACCGTTGCTCATCACTGTTACTCTAAATTTGATTTATAGGCATTACTACAGGTATAACTAATTAAATGTAACTTATTAATTACTTAAAAATAAATAAACAAATAAATAAATAGAAATGAACACAATTAGTCTTACCCAGTTCCAACCTGAGGGGACCATGCGCCCCTATGAGAAAAATAAAAAAGTAAGTTCTGTCTCAGAAATGCTTTTGAAATATGATATTCATGATTATTTGATGTATTTGGAACTCAAAAATTTATTGAAAAGAAACCATCTGAGCTATTTACAGAGGGAAACACTGTACTGTGTCTCATATGATGGGATATGACTGTTCCAGTGAACTACTTTTATGTTACTTTTTTCTTTTACTCCATGACATTTAAATTTGGTTACTTCACAATTATGGATTTTTTTTTTATGGTACTTGCCATTCAGGTACAGTAGTGTTATTGGTAACCATTTTGATTGATAAACTGTTTGACTTCTTCATGCACAGATTCAAATATTTTATGGCAACTTTTTGATTAATGTAAGCCAGTAAGTAAGATGGGGCAAAGTCAGAATAGCAATATAAATAACGTACCAGCAGATGTCTACAAAATGACAAAGCAGACCATCCTACCCAAGCATGCAGTGTACAATGGTGAGCAAGAGCTCTAAGGTTTGTAATAAATCTTAGGGCTCCTTGATAAACAGTATCCAGCATATGTAAACATTATGAAGATGAATGCATATAAATACCATAGCCATAATCCAGCACTGACATAAACACAGACGTAACAAATCTCTTTCTTGTCTCCCAGGACAGACGGGGCTTGATTTTGAAGTAAAAACCCAGTTTTAATTTAATCACCACTTGCTGAATATGAATATGAGGTGTAAAAGAGAGTAATCAATTATAATTCCTCTTTGTATTAAGATAATAACTCTCAGAGCCCTGGGCTGTGGTGATATGTGAAAGGTTCAGTGATTTTAATTATACATTTGAGGACATCATGAGTTTAGTTTTATCAGCATTTAAAACAAGTTTTAAATCACACAAGTTTTGCTTTACTGTGAAAAAAAAGCTGAGTGTAGCTGACACGGAGCCTGGTTAGGAGTAGGTGCAGAGAAGTAGATCATCGTGTCATCAGCATAGAAGAATAGCTGTGCACAGATTATACAGTTGCATGAACAGTAGCCAGTCTGAGTGGAGGTTAGTTCTCCTGGCGTTGGCCTATGCCACATTACACACATGTTGCAGGTTAGATAAGTCAGGAGTAAACCACGCATCACCTCAACTATTAACTCTATACTCATTTAACTGTGCATGCTTGTTGATGATCTCGTTAAACCCATCATAAAAGAATTTCCAGGCAGATTCCTTATCAAGTACAAGATTAATTCTTTTCTTGTCAAAGTGTAACAGGTCACGAACAAATATGCGCAAACTCTTGTTTAGAAAAATGTTTCATGGCTGGCTTAGTAATGATGCGTGGCTTGGTTTTAGGAATTTTTGTGTTTCTCAAAGTTACAGCAACACAGTGGTCACTTATGGGGGGCCATTAGGGACATTATTACTGAAACAAACACTGCTGAAATGCTCATACACACATTACTAAAACACAATACAGAAATATTATCAGTCGTACACATACTACTGAAATCTTTCTCACACAAACACACACACGTTCAAACATACACTACTGAAATTTTATCCTTCACATACACTACTGAAATGCTCTCACACACTACTGAAAACCCAGAAGATTTAAGCTGACAGGCAAGCATTTCAGTTGAACTGGAAGGTGGCTGAGAAAAAAAAAAAGTGTATTTCAAAACAGGCTATCACGCTCTGATGGTCACACCACAGCTTGCCAGTTACTTAAGAATATAGCACTGTCAAGTGTAACAGCTGTGGGCAGACAACCTATTGTGATTACAAGTGCTTGACAGAGGCCGTAACCATGCTGGCTGCAGCTACAGACAGGAGTGAAGATCCTGCCTGATGATGACTTTTCATCTGAAGTTCTCCAGTTTTCAAATCCATTCTGCATACCATTAAGGTATGCAGATATATCAAATCAAGAACTTAACAGCCTTCTGACAGATGACATACAGAAGACTTCAGTGCAGGAGAAGTTTTTCTTGTTCTCGGAAGTCTGAGAGGTAATTCTGGAAACTTATCCTTTCCCACGCTCAAATTCTGTCTGATTGATTTAAGACAATGTTATGGGAAGAGTCAGCAGAACGAGATACCTTGAGAGCTAAATATGGAAAATAGTCTTTTTCATGAATGATCATGCCAAAGATGCCATCACTTCTTTCCACACAGCTTCTGTCATGACCCCTTGTGACAGGACTGCCATCATTTCTTGTTATGTAGCCTATTTCACAGCCACTATAGCCATCACTTCCTTATTTTGCTCTTTACCTTTAACCAGCACTCCTGGTTATGTGGTTGATGCCAGAGCCCTCTTCATCATCTCATCTAGTGCAAGTTTTGTCATCTTTAACACAACTGCTAAATCTTTCAGCAACCCTGGTTGTGCCTCTGGCTGCTCATGCCTGCCTAAATTTGGGAACCACCAACTTCAAAATAGTCATCACTGCTGCCCTTTAGCAGTTGTATCTGGAGCTGATGCAGAAAAGTTCATTGTCTTTTTCTGAGTCAGTCTTCAAAAGAGAAGGTCCAAAAATATCTCTGAAATAAAATTACAACTGTTAGACAATATGGAAAACAGCCAGCAATAGGTAATGATAGGGAGAGCCAGATGGTAGGATGTTACTCAAACCTCTACAGGCATTATTATTTAGATTACATACATTCATTATATATGGCAAGATTAATGATCAAAAACAGTAAGCCCTTATCCACCTTCAAGCTGCCTAAGAATTTGAATTTTTTTCTTGTGCTCACAAATATTTAAATTAAACCCAAATTACAAACCTACTGCTACTTTTTTAACCATTGCATATCTTGGCAGACAAAATATGTAAACTTAGGAAAACAGGCGGGGTAGGTTCACAGTGTCTGCCTTTGTGGGTTGATAACGCGTGTGTGTGCAAACATTTCTGTAGGGCGTGTGCAAGCATTTCATCAGTGTGTGCAAGAATTTTTTTAGTGTGTGTGCAAGCATTTCACAAATTTATGTACAAGCATTTTAATAGTACGTGCATTTCAGCAGTGTGTGCGCCTGTGGTTCAGTAGTAATGTCCCTAACAGCCCCTCATAGTCACTGATGTGGAACGTTTGTGATGGTTAAATTGATTAAATATAATTTTTCCGGACATAATGAATTAGGTCTGGTGGGACTGTCAACAATTTAAAAGAGGTTTCTTGAATTACAAAAAGCTTTGAAATCAGCTCATTCCAATTTAAGTTACCCATACGAGCTATTTCTTTAAAATTAAGTTTTGATAAAAGCTTTATGAAAGAGAGCAGCTGAGAGCTAAGGGTGTTCCAAAATAACCGGCAACAATGAGGGTTACGGAGACCTCGAGATCAAGTGGTTAAAAAAAAAAAAAAAACATTTTACCCTAGGCTGCTCCCCTGTATTCTGCCCAAGGGGTCTCCACAGAGGATTAATCTGTTTTGGTAATTTGGCTGAGGTTTTGCACCACATGCCCTTCCTGATGCAACCCTCCATGGCGAGAGGGGCTTGTGTCCTCACTTGGAATTGAACCAGGGACCTTATCTTTGTAAGGTGAATGTGCAAACCACTACACAGAGCAGCACATTCACATGGAACAAAACACAAAAAACTGTTGACTATAAATAATTTAAATAAGAATCCACAATAAAAAAAACAAACAAACATTAGTTTTGGACCAATGAAGAGTATTTTTCTAACAATATAATTGAAAACATGCATTCACTGGCCACTTCATTGGATATACTTGTTTAACTGCTTGTCAAGACATGTATTTAATCAGCATTTAGGCATGTAGACATGGTCAAGACATCCTGCTGAAATTCAAACTGAGCATCAGAATGGGGAATGTTGCCTGACTGTTGGTGCCAGACAGGCTGGTCTGAGTATTTCTGTTCTGTTGAGTACTAGAATTTTCCTGCACAATCATCTCTAGAGTCTACAGAGAATGGTTCAAAAAAGGGAAAAAAAAAAACCACAAATCCAGTGAACAGCAGTTCTCTGGGTGAAAATGTCTTGTGAATACCAGAGGTCAAAGGGGAATGGCCAGACTGCTCTGAACTAATAGGAAGGAAACATTAACTCAGATAACCTCTTGTTACGACCAGCCCACTTGAATATCGTTGCTGACCATGTCCATCCCTTCCCAGCAGGATAAGGTGCCATGTCCAAAGTTCACATCTCAATCTCAAACCTGTTTCTTGAACATGACAATGAGTGCACTGAACTCAAATGGCCTCCACAGTCACCAGATCAAAATTCAACAGAGCACCATTGGGATGTGGTAAAACAGGAGATTTGCATCGTGGATGTGCAGCCAACAAATCTGCAGTAATTGTGTGATGCTGCCATGTCAATATGGAGCAAAATCTGTGAGGCATATTCCCAGGGCCTTGTTGAATTTATGTCATGAACAATTAAGGCAGTTCTGAAGGCAAAAGGCAGTTCAACCCAGTACGAGCAAGGTGTATCTAATGAAGTGGCCTGTGACTGTATATAGTGCATGAGAGTAATCAATTGTAGCACATTAAAGTAATTCAATCATAGGGGCCAATTTTTTTCTTTTTTCTTTCAGTTATTTTGATATTTTAGGACACTTTAGGACATTTTCTTTAGTATACTTAGCTATTCTTATTCTTTTATACTTATATTTTCAATACACAACTTTTACATTTTACCCTTTGTTATTTGACTAATGGACTTAAATATGGTGATAGAACAAATCTTTTTTGTATGGGGTCTCAAGGCAAAAACATTGAAACTTTAATGTGTGAAAGTCATATTGTGAATCTATATATCTGATCTGGCAAAGAGTTGATGCTGAATGCACTTCCTGATACAACCCTCCTCATTTCCTCAGGCTTGGGACTAGGACTAGGAGTACACTGGCTTGTAGGCCCCCGTAGCTGAGTTAGGAAGAGAGATGACATTTCTCCCATACTGTCGAATCTTCATTGGCTTCCTGTTGAATCCAGAATTGAGTTTAAATGTCATGAATAATAAGTCCCATCCTATTTTGAAGACCTTGTAGTGTCATATTATCACAATAGAGCACTTTTCTCTCTGAGAGCTTACTTGTGGGTTTCTAGAGTTTCTGAAAGCAGAAAGGGAGGCAGATCCTTCAGCTGTCAGGTTCCTTTCCTGTGTAACCAGCTCCCAGTTTGGGTTCAGGAGACTGACACCATCTCTACTTTTACAGTTAGGCTTAAGACAACTGCACCTCTCTGAGCCTTGTTCTGTTGGAGGTCTCTTCCTGTTTAAAGGAAGTTTTTCTTCCCCACTGTTGCCTAATGCTTGCTCAAAGGGGACTGTCTGATATTGTGGGCTCTTTACACTATAAAGTACCTTGAGACAAGCGAAATTGCAAATTGGCACTGTATAAATGAAAATAAACTGAATATTATTAAATAAAACATACAATATTTCTCTCTGAAATGTAGTAAATACAAGTCAAAGTAGTAATATAGTATACACTGCTGTGACTTGTGCTCTGTATGGAGCATCAGCAGCAAACCTCTGCCCTGCACCCATCATTTTTTCTCATCACCAGTCTTGCCATGCCTGTTGAATGATGCTGGGCGTGCTCCAGATTCATCACACTCTGAAATGGTGAAAGGTCCACTGAGTAGCTGTTTGTTAAACAAATTGCTTTTCCTGCCTTCTCAGGGTTTGTTTACTTCCCCTAAACAGCCTGCTCTGAGTCACAACAGCAGCCTGTTGTCTCCAGTACTCTACTATATGAGACAGTCCTGAGCAGATGCTATTTGTCTCTCATTACGCTGCAGAAAAACATCACAGTTGTAACTTTTTAGTGCTCTACTCTCTGGCCACAGATGAGACTTGGATGCAAAGTGTTGTCCTCAGATGATTTGCAAACATGAACACCTGTGTCCTGAGAATGACTCATTCATTTTTACCTGTGAACAACATGGCTGAGTCATGACTTTGAGAGTGACTCAGGTGATTATCGACGCATTCCCACGCTGCCATGTAAATCACTGCAGCTGTAATTATTCCAGAGAAAATTTGACTGAGAATTAAAAAGCATCACGGAAAGATCACGATTAATGACTGCAAATAGAAAACAAAGAAAAAATGAGTGATTCGTGGCAAGAAATAGGAGTAACACATACTAAATGATATTTCGGTATGTGTAAAGTGGTTCTCGTCAGTGTTGCGAGTGGGAGTGGGGAGGAGAGGGAGTCACGTCACTTTGTTACTTCTTCGTCCACAGCTGCATGTAGACAGAAGCTCTTATTTATCTGCTCGTTGTTTTTTAACATCAAATGTCACCAAAGAATTTTACACACAATGTCAATTGTTAGTATTTCACATTGTCTCCTGCATGAGTCTTACATCCAGCCGGGACATAGTCACCAGCATTATGAAATTCCAGGGCAACACATCAGCTTCCTGAACACCAAACTCAATATTATGGCAGCTGCTTTGTCTGGTAGTTGCTGAAAATGTCAGCGAAATGACATCTAGGGAGTGCCAGTTTAAACGGGAAGTGATTAAACTGGGACTCAGAAATTGTATGAATAACCTTGAAGGAAGGAAGTGAAGCTTGCACTGTTTTTCTTTCTGACTACCAAGTTTGCAACTCAGCAGTCAACATTTATTTACTCCAAGTCTTCACAGGACAACCCCCTGTTTTGTCAGGGCTCAGCTCCTAGGCCACGACAAAGAAATGACACACCTGTGAAGGTGATTTTGACTATTTATGAAGATGAATTCAATCAGCTGAGAAAACAGACAAATTGGCTGATATTCTGGCTTCTTCCACTGACTAGGTGTACCAAATCACCAAGGAAAATAGTTGTTATATATCACAGGTGATGCTGGTTCTTTCAACTTTTCAAAATCTAGTTCAAACATCTAAGCTGTTTAATTTTAATCTTATTCTTAATGGGAATGAGTTTCCTCCATAGGGTGTCTGGGCTCAGCCTTAGATACTGGGTGAAGAGCCAGTTGAGGTTGTTTGGGCATGTCTCCTGGACACTTACTGGATTAGGTGTTTTGGGCATGTCCTACTTGGAGGAGGCCCTTGTGCAAGCCCAGGACATGCAAAAGAGATTGTGTCTCTTGGCTGGCTTGGGAGCACCCTGGTGTCCCCCTGGAAGAGCTGATGGATGTAGCTAGGGAGAGGGAGGTCTGGGCATCTCTGCAACCCAGACCTGCATAAGCAGCAGAAAATGGAGTTATTTACACATTTGTTGCAAATGCTCCTTTCTATTCCAAGCTCCTAGTGCACAGAAAGCAAGGGAGAGGAAGTTTTACTTTTTATTGGAGGCCGCAACCAACTATCCTCTTCATTATTAGCAAATTGTATTGTGTAGAAAATGTCAGATTATGCCAGTGATCCTGAAACTTTGGGGAATGGAGCCACTGCAGGCGGGGCGTGGACAACCAGGTTAAAAATATGAAGTGAAACTAATGTGATTAGATATGATTTTTATATGAAAGAGAAACACGCCAATGTTTGCTGATGCTATTGTGCTGATAATATGCATCTTAATTTGATTAAAATTCAATGTGGAGCCTTTTTTATGGTTAGTGTAGTTCTGGGAAATGCATTTTTGTGTGGTGTCATGGGGCACAAACTTTATTCAGCTTCTGAAGTGGGGAATGCCAGAAAAAAATTGAGAACCTCTGGATTATACTAACAACGACCTGTCATTATACCCCCAAGTCTCAGTTAACTTCGAAGATCTTCTTTACCATCTAACAAACACAAACTCAAGTGTGCTGAATGAAGTATCATAGAAAAGTAGCAAATATGGCTGCTAGTCCTCGGCCACATTAAATCTATCCTCCCTACTACTTTAGACCAGCATCAATATGAATATGGAGCAAATAGGTCCACTCGCGACACCATAAATACAGCCCTATACACTGCTATGACTGACCTGGAGCAAAAGGGAACATATATATGTGGATGTTGTCTGTAGACTACAGCTCCACTTCTAACATTATTGTTCCAAGCAGGCTGGTCATGAAATCGCACAATCTTGGTTTTAGTAGTGTGTCGGTTAAGGAATTTTTAAGCTGTAGGACAAAAACTGGGAGATTCGGCTCTTACACCTCCTTAACTTTGACTCTCGTCACAGGAGCACCACAAGGCTGTGTGCTCAGCCACGTCCTCTACTCCCTCTACACCTATGACTGCACACCTATGCGCTCCACAAGAACAACCATAAAATTTGCAGATGACACAACTGTCATAGGACTCATCATTGAGGTTGATGAGTCTGGATATAGAGAGGAGATCTACAGGTTAATGGAGTAGTGCACATTCAACAATCTGTATCTTTAGACAGAACCGGGGGGGGACATTTACCACTTTTAACTGGAGGGGAGGAGGTTGAGAGGGTCTCTAGTTTTAAATTTTCAGGCATTAACATTAGTGGGGATTTGAAATGGCCTGTGCACTCCACTGCTGTGGTGAAAAAGGCCCACCAGAGACTGTACTTCCTCTGGACCTTGAGGAAGGTTAACCTCTAAAAAACTGTTAAGAGTCATTTCATCATTGTTTTATAGAGAGTATTTTAACATATTGTATCACATGGGAACTGTTTGACAGCAGACAAGGCTGCTCTTCAGAGGATTGTCAATACAGCACAAAAAAAAATCATAGGTGCTCCCCTGCCCTCCCTGGACACTGTCTACAGGTCTTGCTGCAACAGTAGAGACTGTAGGATCACTGAGGACAGCAAACATCTGTTTTATTGTCTGTTCGATGTGCTGCCCTCAGAGAGATGCTACAGGGCTCAGAAATGTTGCACCATCAGGCTGAGGAATAGCTTTTATCACAGAGGCATAGGCATACTGAACAGCCTCCCCTTGAGCCCCACTCCCTCCTCCTCTCACTGCATAAATAGTTTTTCTTTTATAACTGCTTTTATAAATGCTGCATTTTATACTCTGGCTGTACCCACAATATGTTCACAGTATGGCGACCCCTTGGTAGAGAATACAAGGGAGCAGTTGAAAGGTACATGTAATTTAATGGGTCTTTTACACAATTGCTCTTATTACATTGTCATTTATTGTGCATTGTATATATTTATTGCTATTTTGGGGGGGGTTATATGACACAGCCCAGTATGACAGCTTCGTAAAGTTTATTGTATGTTTTTTGCATGCAATGACAATAAAGGACTCATTCATTTTACCTGTAATTTTTTCAGCTAAAATGCAATAGGATTTGTCTTTCATATAAACCCAACAATAATCCTGAGTTAATGTAGTTGAGTCAGTGAAAATATTTTCAAAGAAAAATTAATTTTAGACTGTTTAGTGACCTTTTTAAACACTGTAATTCATCAGAGTTGCTGTTTGTTTATTAACTGCCTCCCTGGCCTCTCAAAGTGTCTGCAAGCCAGTCCAGAAACTCTTGGCTGTGTCTGAAGCTAAAAAAGTGTCCCCTAGAGCTCCTCTAAAGCTCACTAGTTAATTAAATAGAACACCTAAACTATCAGTTAAAAGTTTGGACACGCTTGGCCATAGTGGAGTATGGCCAAGCGTGTCCAAACTTTTGACTGGTATTGTAAGGCTGGAAAAGTAAGTTGTGCTACAAAAGAAACAGCTTCAGGAACATGTTTAAACTAATTAGGTCAATTGGCAACAGGTCATAATGTGATCGGGTATAAAACAAGCGCCTAAGAGAGACGGAGTCTCTCAGAAGCAAAGATGGACAGAGGTTCAGCAATTTACCTGAAACTGTGCTTACAAATTGTGAGGCAATTTTAGAAATATGTTCCTCAAGGTAAAAATGGAAAGACAGTGAATTTTCCATCATCTCCAGTACGTGATATCATCAAAAGAATCAGAGATACTGGAGATATCTCTGTGTGCAAGGGACACAGCCAAAAAACAATACTGGATGCTTGTGATCTTTGAGCCTTCAGACAGTACTGCATTGCAAACAGACATAATTCTGTCATGGAAATCACTGCATGAGCTCAGGAAAGCTTTCAGAAATGGGGGTCTGTGAACACAGCTTGCTGTGTCATCCACAAATATACACTACCAGTCAAGAGTTTGTACACGCTTGGCCATACGGCCAAGCATGTTCAAACTCTTGACTGATAGTGTACTTTGTTAAAACCAAATTTTTGTTACACTGAAATTTAGATTCTAAATGAGCTTCGTTCTTAAACATAGATAACAATATATTATTATTAATACAACATTATTAATATAACAATATAATAATATATATTAAACAATATATCTGACTCAAAGCAAGAAAGGTAATAAGCACACATCCCAAAGTATGGCTGTATATAGAAAATAAAAGTAAAATAAAATCTTCAGACTTTCCTAAACAGTAATAACCCTTTGCATAAGGTTCTTAACCGTTTTTTAATGAAACGGTACACTTAGAGTTGTTTTTCACAATGATGACCCATATCTTATTTCTAGCTCTACTAGTGTAGCTCAAAAATTTTAATTTCAAGAAAAAGTTCTTTTATTCCACAATTCCAAATTATAAACTTTTATATTTTCTATATTCGTCATATGTAAAGTGGAATATTTCTATTTAAACCTTTTTATTTTAATTTTGATGATTATGACTTACAGCTTATGAAAATCAGAAATCCAGTGTCTTGAGTTCTTAAGGTCTTTCCTTAGGTTAGTCAAAAAAGAATTTACAAGAATTTACAAAAGAATTGTCCATTTTCTGTGTTAACTTACTTTTCTGCATCACTGCAGGAATAAAGGCGATCAGCTTGTTGCACTGCTGAGGTGTTATTGAAGTCCAGCTTGCTTTGATAACAGCCTTCAGCTCGCATGTGTTTTTGGGTTGGGAGTTTCTTATCTTCCTCTGGATGATACACTATAGATTCTCTATGAGGTTCAGGCCAGGTAAGGTGGCTGGCCAATCAAGCACACTAATAGCATGGGCAGCAAACCGTAGTTTTGGCTTTGTACGCAGAAGCAAAGTCCTGCTGGAAAAGAAATCTGGATCTCCACAACATTTATCAACAGTTGGAAGCATAAAGTGCTCTGAAATCTCCTGGTAGACAGCTGCATTGACACAGTGGACCAACCACCACCAAGACCAGCAGAAGACATGGAACCCCAAATCATCACAGACTGTGCAAACTTCACACTGAACTTCAAACACCTTGGATTCTGTGCCCCTCCACTCTTCCTCTGGACTCCAGGACCTTGATTTCCAAATGAAAAGCAAATCTGAAAAGAAGACTCAGGACCACTGAGCAACAGTCCAGTCTTTTTTCTCCTTATCCAAGTTAAGACGTTATGATGGTGCCTCTGGTTCAGGAGTGGCTTGATATTAGGAATGCAACAGTTTTTGTTCTTTTACTGAAGATGTCTGTGCAGTGGCTCTTGATGCATTGACTCCAGCCTCAGTTCCCTCCTTGTAAAGCTCCCCCAAGATCTTGAATTGACTTTTCTTGACAATCCTCTCTAGGATGTGGTCATCTTTTTTCCTTGTGTACCTTTTCCTGTCACACTTTTCCCTTTAAGTCAAGTTTCCATTTATGGTTCCATATAACACCATAAAAACAGCTAGCCTTTTCAGCAAAGACCCTCTGTGGCACGCCCTCCTTGTGGAGTGTGTTGGCCATCATCTGGACAACTGTCATAATTGTGGCTGTGTGTAATGAACTATACCGAGTGACACATGGCATTTGTGCTGTTAGAATAGCATTTTACTCAAAGTCTAAATGATAAGTAAAAGCCAAAATCATCAAAATGAAAACAAAAAAAGGTATGAAAATTTTCATCTTATGTGTAATAAATCAGAAAACATGAAGCTTTACCTTTTTGAATCAACTTGAAATTCTCATTTTTAGAGATGGTCTAATATATATTTATTCTTGGATTCTACTAGAGTAGCGTTGCATGATTTACAGCTCAATGAAATCTTTATTCAACTTGTACTCAGCCTCAGTGCAGCTCTTCAATTCATCCCCTTTCTGAAATAAGCTTTCTTAACTTATCTTCCCTTTTACGATTGGCTGCCCTTCATAAACAGAAGGTGGGCTGGGCATCTGGGTGCCTTAGATGATCATATTAGGGTCATCCACATTCAGTAGCATCAGTTTAAAACTGTGGCTGTGTTTAATATGGACATACACCAATGTAACAGTATTTACATGGCAGAAAATAGGAAAAAAAAGTGTGAAGAAATTGGTCAGCTTGAACAGAACACCTTTGCATTACACACAGCATATACTGAACTGCAATATGGCAAGGATTCCAGAGAAGAAAAATCATTTAAAAAAGTGGTGAAAGTTCAAACTTAAAATCAATTTCAGATGGTCACTTTGCAAATTTCATAAAAATACTTATAGGCTTATGATAGATGGATGAATAAATGAGTTCTAATTATTTTTATTTTTTTTAAACTCCCTCCCCAGCATTCAAAATCCAAAAGATCACCCTGTCCATTGAACCCAGTGCTACTGTTAGTCGAGGGACCAACGTGACTCTGAAATGCAAGGCTGTCGTCATCACCTCAGGGCAGCCGCTGAGTCGTGAGTACACGATATTGAAGGACGACAACGTAGTCTATAAGGAGACCATCAGGTCCTCCGAGGATTTCTTGTACCTGCTGCCTGAAGCCAGAGCCTCCCACTGCGGCAGATATAAGTGCAAGATAAACATCCAGGGTGACGAAATGTTGAGCAGACAGACGAAGCTGATAGTAGAAGGTGGGTTTGTTTAAGAATGTGTTCAGATTTAGATTCTGGTATGATATCTGAAGCCAGCAGTATGTGCTTAAATGTACTTCTTTTTTTTGGCAGTTCCCTTCTGTGACTACAGCAGATCTTCTGCCTCTATCTCACACATCCTTTTGTGTCACAACCACCATTTTCATGTCCTCCTTCACTACATCCATGAATCTTCTCTGTGGCCTTCATCTTTTCCTCCTGCCTGGCAGCTTTATCTTCAGCATTCTTTGTCCAGTATATCCACTATCCCTCCTCTGCACATCCAAGCCATCTCAACCTTGCCTCTCTGACTTTGTCCTTAAAAAGCTATAAAGATTTTGTCACAGATAAGATCTCTGAGCGTTTAGATTTTACATGGTTTACATTTCTTTGCTGTAATTACAGTAGGTCAACTAGTGTACTGCCTGTTAGCGTGGGCATGTTTACGGTTGGTTGCTGTCCTAGGGTGCATCTCCACTTTAGCTCGATGACAGCTGGGGCAGTTTCCTGGCCTGTCCCCTTGCAACTCAAGCAGTTAAGAAAATGGATAGATTAACTGAATCATTGAGCTTGCACAGCTAGCACATGTGGACTCTTTGAGGCTCCAACTTGATATAAAACAACACTCATGTCTTGTTTTTTTTTTTTTTTAAAGGAAGCCAATTTTGAAAATAAAACACTTCAGGGCACCGGCTTCCAAATGATTCCTAGATGTTGGAAGTGTAGATAAACTTCAAGAGAAACTTTCATGACTGTATAAGGAGTAACTGGTTGTGGTGGTTAAAGGTGGCATCCCCAATACACATAGAAAGGTATTTGACTATGAATAAAATCTGAAAAAAAAATTAAATCTAAAAGTAGACCTGTATCTGTTATCTCCTTCTATTATAGTGATCAGAATGAAAAGTGCCAGAAAATAATGCTTATCCCTCTAAATTTATATTTTTGGGCTACAGCAGCATAGGGCCCTATTAATTCTGGATAATCACTTGATCATCCCCAGTGAAACCAAAAATCCTCAGAGTGGGAATTTAGGGACGTTTAAGGCATTTAAGGCATGCTTGACTTCACTCATTTCTCTGTGCCATTTGGTAATCTCAAGAGTCCTGGATCAGGTTGTGATCAAGAAATCGTTTGAAACTTTACATGACCGTCAGGATATATTTGGGTGTAGTAGCAAGTATGAGATTTTGATTGACACTGACAGAAGATGTTACTGTGTCATTTCTGTCTGTTTGCTTGGATTAAATATGTAACATAGTTCCTAAATGTTATTTTTCCAGGAGTGTCAGAGCCATTTCTCGACCTTACCAAGAGTGTAGTTGATGAAGGGGAGGAGTTGAAAGCAAGGTGTACAGCCCCGGGTGAGACAGGTGCCATTCAGTTCTTCTTCTACGACAACTCCGATGAAATCCGCATGGAAAAGGCAAGCTCCAACCAGGCAGAGATCAAGCTTAGCTTCGCCACCCCTGGCATCCATAAAATTAGCTGTACCTACACAGTCTCTTTGACAGTGGGCTCCATCGATTCCAAAAAAAGCAACGAGATCAGTGTTTCGGTCAATGGTAGGTAGAATTTTGAAATTTAACAGCCTTTCGAAGCACTGGACCCACCTCAGCACTTCATTTATTTTGTCTCCACAGAGGTTTCCATCAAACCAGTGTTGAAGATTTCCCCTGAGTATGGAATCTTTGAAGGAGACCTCCTCAAAATTGTGTGTAGTACAGACAGTTCTGAAAGTTATGAACTCTACCTGAGCCAGGGCACCAAGCTTCTCAGAAATGGAAACTCTTCAATAGTCTACAGTGTGCTCGCGATGGCAGAGGCTCCTGAAAGGCTTATGTTTGAATGCAGAGTTGATTTGAGGATGAGAAAGGTGGAGAAATTCACCAATATGACAATTTCAGTGACTGGTGAGTGGACACAGAAAAGATGACATCTGTACACAGAAACCTACTACAACTCATATGTTTGATGATTGTAAGAAGAAACTGTTCATTTTTATGTTGTTTTATTTTATTTATTTATTTAGGTTCAATATTATGTAAATGCAGTTCTGTTTGCATGGTGTATTGGTTTACACAGTCACCTGACATGTGAAAGGTCCTTGATTTGTGACCGGCAGGAGACACAAGCCCAGTCTTGGGGCTCACAAGCCAGTGTGCTGTCCCAAAATGACAGGGTTGTATCAGGAAGGGCATCTGGTGTGCCAGACATATGCAGATTACCCCTGTACCAGAACAAAGTCTCAGCCAGAGACATTCCTATCTCTCTAACAAGGCTGCTATCAAACGAAAGTGTCAAAATGCCGCAAGTAAATCCTGAGTCAAGCAGTCCTGTTTTATGACTGGAATTGGTGGAGGTGGGTTCGAGACAAAATGGCCAAGTGGCCACGCCCCTAATTTTACCCAAAATGATTAGTAATAAAGAAAGATCAGTCACTGTACAGTTATTGTGAAAAGTTAGACTATCTTTGAGATTAAAATAAGTCTTTGTACAAGGTTGTGACATGTTTAAGTCTGCAGTTCATTTTTATTATAGTACTTTTGTAGCCTGCCGTATTTCCAGTTTTTTATCTATTCTTCTTCTTCTTCTTCTTCTTCTTCTCATTATTATTATTATTATTATTATTTTTATTATTAGTAGTAGTAGTAGTAGTAGTAGTAGTAGTAGTAGTACTAGTAGTATTGTGGGCAGTAAGCATGACAGATGAGTTGAGGGTGGGTTTCAGGATTACATCAGGGATCATAGCTTAACCCCCTTCTTGTATGCATTTGGGATGAACAGGTTGACAAATGAGGTCAGGCAGGAGTCTCCATGGACTGTGATATTTGCAGATGACACTGTGATCTGTAGTGAGAGTAGGGGGCAGGTGGAAGAGAGCCTACAGAGGTAGAAGTATTCACTGGAGAGAAGAGGAATGAAAGTCGTAGAAGCAAGACAGAATGGGTATGAATGAGAGTCAGGCAAGTGGAAAGCTGAATATGCAAGGAGTGGAGGTGGCGAAGGTGGATGAGTTTAAAAACCTGCATCAGACATAGGGAAAGAGAGGTGAAGAACAGAGTGCAGGCAGGGTGGAATGGGTGGAGATGAGCGTCAGAGGTGGTTTGTGACAGAAGGATAGCAGCAAGACTGAAAGAGAAGGTTTTTAAGACAGGAGTGAAACCTGTTATGATGTATTGTTTGGAGACATTGACAAAAAGACAGGAAGCAGAGCTGGAGATGGAAGAGTTGAAGATGTTGAGATATTCGCTGGGAGTGACCAGGCTGGCCAGGATTAGAAATGAGTCCATCAGAGGGACAGCACAAGCATGAGAAGTTTGGAGACAAAGTCAGAGAGGCAAGGCTGAGATGGTTTGGACATGTTTAGAGGAGGGACAGTGGATATATTGACAAAGTATGATGAGAATGGAGATGCCAGGCAGGAAGAAAAGAGGAAGACCACAGAGAGGTGAAGAAGAGAGTTCAGGCAGGGTGGAGTTGGTGGAGACGAGTGTCAGGGGTGCTTTGAGACAGAAGGATAGCAGCAAGAGTGAAAGGGAAGGTTTACAAGACGGTAGTGAGACCTGCTATGATGTATG
>VUQH01089417.1:27316-41266 GCA_015106775.1 Etroplus canarensis | reverse complement strand
TTTTAGAAAAGTACTCATCTTGCCCCACCATTGTCATTCATATATAGACTATTTTTGCATTACTTTTTTGCATTATTATTTACTTTATCTGCTTTTATGTTATTCTTTTTCTCCTTTTTTAATGCTAACATCTGCCCCTACTGTCATGCATTTGTAATTTATTTTAATTCTATTTTATAATTCCTCACTACAGTTGAGAATGAGCATTAATATAACTATATACTCTTAATTATCTCCTTGGCACACTGAAAATCTTTGAAGCCAATTCAAGTTGCCATCAGAGGAACTGCAGACTTTGGTGTCCCTGCATGAGCTTCACTGTGTTTGGAAGTTGTTGCTTGGCATTAATAATATTTTTGAAAGGCTATTTTCTCTGAAACCCCAAAAACCTTGGACGAGTCTCAAAGTCTTTTGGGTTTTGTACTACATTAGTGGGGGTGTTTTGGGGTTTTTTTTTTATGTCTATCAGTTTAGATGATGACTTGGTGTATTGTGCAAATCTATCCACAGAGCTCTTCTCGGTGCCCACTCTCACCATGTCTCCTGCTGAAGTCTTTCAAAATGAATCTATGACGCTAACCTGCCATAGTGAGAGGGTTGCCTCTGAAAGACTCCAGAGGGAGAATCTGGTTTACACTCTTCAGTCAAATGAAATCCAGCTAAACTCCTCTAAAACTGGAGTATTTTCTGTGAACACCAAGCAGAATGATTTAAACTACACCTGTGCAGCTCGAGCTGCAAGCGTCCAGAAAGTCAGCAAAGCCCTGATGGTTCGCCCTAAAGGTAAGCCTTTTTGGATGCAGACTAATACAACACAGTGATACACTTCAGCCCCTTCATGACATCTGCCTCATTTCATAAAAGTGTCCACAACTGGAATCATATCTGAATGGTTTGATCTCAGTAGTCTGAGTGATTTGATCCCCAGTTTAAAGTGTCCTTTAGTGTCTTTGGTATGTGAGTATGCTTGTGATAATGTTGTAATAAAGTGTTCCCTGGACATGTGTGTGAATTGGTGAATGTGGCTTGTAGTGTGAAACTTTAAGTAGTCTATTAGACTAAAAACATGCTTACATTTACACATCATGATAGCATTCTTTCTACACTGTATGGACAAAAGTATTGGGCAACACCTCTTAATCACTGAATTCAGGTATTTAATTCAGTCCCATTGAGACAGTTGTATAAAATCAAGCAGCAGTCTGCCTTTAGAAACACTCATGAAAGAAAGGATCCTTCTAAAGAAGAGCTCAGTGAATTCCAGCATTGTACTGTAATATGATACAACTATTGTAACAAGTCAGCTGGTGAAATTCTTCCCTCCAAGATATCCCATGATCAGGTGTAAATGGTATTATTGCGAAGTGGAAGCATTTAGGAACCACAGCAACTTGGCCACTTTTACCCACTTTGTGGCTATCACTCTGCAGACTAGTGAACTGCAGATCTGTAAATGTCCTCTGGCATTAACATCAGCACAAAAACTGTGCAATGAGAGCTTAATGGTCAAGCAGCTGCACACAAGCCTTACACCAACCAGAACAGAGCCAAATGTCATGGAGTGGTGCAAAGCACGCCGTCACTGGACATTGGAACAGTGGAACATGTTCTGTGGAGTGATGAATGAAACTACTCCATCTGGCAGTCTGATGGACAGTGTCAGGAGAATGTTACGTGTCTTATTGCATTGTACCAACAGTAAAGTTTGATTGAGGAGGGATAATGCTATGGGGCTATTTTTCTGGAGTTGGCCTGGGCCCCTTAGTTCCAGTGAAGGGAAATCTTAACTCTTCAGCTTACTAAGACAACTTGGACAAATCTATGCTTCTGACTTTGTGGAAACAGGCCCTTTTATATTCCATTTATATGACTGTACCCCAGTATGTTTGTCCGTATAGTGTGGACTGAGGTTAGCGCAAGTATTTTGCTCTCATATATTACAGTGATCTAAGTCAGAGAGCTGATGCCTTTTCAGAAATATAATTCTAAAGGTATTTCTAAAACCCTCAAAATCTTTACTAATCACCTGGGTAAATAGGAAAACTACCTGGTAAATGAAAAAAAGACTTTTAACTGACTTGTGTTTTTAATAACTTTTTTGCTTCTATATCAAAATCAAGGGTCACCCTTCCAGCAATGAACTGTAAATGATATTTTTCAGTGTCCACAGTCATATTTTACCAGTGTTTTCTTAAACTTAGTGGCTGACCCTAACAACAAGTATAATCAAAAAGCGAACTGCAGTCTCCTCACTGACAAACTTGTGACTTACCAACATCTGTAGAGCTGAATTATTGCTATGGTCCGTACATCAAGGCAGCAACACAAATATGACTTTGACCGCAATTTGACTGAAGACCCATTAGGTGATCACTGAGTCTGATTAGGTTCTGACCAGTACTGTAGCAGTGATTTTTGTGACCTGTGAACTGACAGACAGATGACAGACATCTTGCCATGGCATTATCTTGTCCAGCAAAATGAGCTAAAAAAAATAAAATGAAAACAGTGCTAAAACTTAAAAATAAACAAATTAAATAAGATCCCACAACCAAACATTAGCAAACAAGTAAACTCACTGTGGAAACTAACCTGAAATAAAAACAGTAATGAAGAATTATATGAACTCTTAATGCTGCTGACAAAAATTTAGTTGTTTTCTTCTACACAATCAACATGTTTTCAATAAATTTTAACACATTACTTTTAGTATGTATTTCTATATTATCAAATTACTGCTTTTACATAAATTCAAGATCTTAGTATTCTCCTGCTCTCATTCCTCACACTCACAAATGGCCATCATTTAAGTTTTCAGCAACAAATCTTCCTTGACTTTTTCAGTTCATAAAATTTGCCAGTCAGTCAATCTGTTTTATTTTTCTGTTTCTCTTCTTTAGTTCTTGTCTCTACTCCGAAGATCTCCATTGATGGCAAGGCATTTCTTACAAAACCTGTCAAGATCCTCTGTGAGTCAGACACTGGCAGCCTACCAATAAACTACACCCTGATGGAGGATTTCAAAGAGCTGGACACAATCAGCATCAAGCTGCCCAACCAAAAAGCTCACTTTATGGTCTACATCAAAAACCCTGAGGACATTAATAAGTATACGTGTGAGGCGAGGAATCACCACGATCCCAAGAAAGCTAAGCGCAGTGAAAATCTCAGTGCAACTGTCATAGGTAAATATTTAAATTTAAATGTTATCTGGCTGACATGATATTTACCCACAGCATTGCTTTACGGCATATTTTAATTTGTGAAAAACTCACTGTGTGAACACTATGAACCCCATTTACAGAAAAGTTGGGATATTCTCCTGAATGCAATAAAAAAAAACTGTGATGTTAAATTTTTAACTGACAAAAGAACAAAGAAAAATCTTTCAACAGATTTACTGACCAAGTTCGTTAAATTTTGTAAGTATAACCAAATTTAAAATTTGACACTCAACAGCAGGCCAGTCAAGCACACACATTCTGTGTCTATGAAGCCATACTGCCGTAGCCCGGGCAGAATGTGGTGTGGCATTGTCCAACTGAAATAGGCAGGAAGAGACGTTGCCATCTGCACTGATACACCCCATACCATCACAAATGTTGGTTTTTGCACTTTTTCCACTGATAACACTCTCGATGGTCATTTTTACCATTGGCATAGATTACTCAATGCCCATTCTTTCTGAAAATGAGTTGAAATGTGGACTCAACTGACCTCAGCACAGTCTTTTGGTCTACGACCTTTTGGTCTAGATGATCTTGGGCCTAGAGAACTCATTAGCATTTCTATATAGAGTTGATGTATGGCCTCTTTCCTCCGTAATACAGTTTCAAGCTGCTGTATTGATGGATTGTAGGTTACAATGGTTTTCCGAAGTAATCCTGAGCCGAGGTGGCAATATTTGCCCGGTAGCATGACAACTCCTTAGACATTGTCGCCTGGGGTGCTTGAAGATCATGAGCATTCAACAATTGTTTCTGAGCTTCACCTTTATGTATTGAGATGCCTCTGAATTCTCTGAATCTTTTAACAATGTTTTACCCTGTAGATTCTGAAAGACCTAAGTTCTCTGCAGTCTTGCACTGAGAAATGTTCCTTTTGAAATGACTAACAAGTTACTCATGAGTTTTGGCACAAATTAATGACTCATGATCCATTCTTGCTTGCAAAGACTGAGCCTTCGATGGATCCTACTTTTATACCCAGTCATGATACCTCACCAGTTCCCAGTTAGCCTGCATAAGCTTGAGTCTTCCAAAGTGGTGTTACTTAAATATTCTGTGCAGCTTTCAATCTTATTTTAATTCTGTCCCAAATTTTGTTGAGTGCATTAGTCAGTATATCTATTTAAATATTTTTCTTTGTATTTGTCAGTTAAATAAAGCTTCACATAAATATATAAAAATTTAACATATCACAGATGTTTGTTTTTATTGCATTTTGGAAAATATCCCAACTTTTCTGAAAACGAGTTTGTTCACAAAAAATTCTCCTTTTTTGCTTTTTTAGAGTAACATGAATATAAATTGATATCACTCTCATCAACTAACCATAATATGACTTAGTTTTGCATAAAACCGGAATACTGGAAAGAGCTACTCTGTTCAGTGCTAATGTACTAGCTTATGCCTTGTTTGCTTAATCTGTATGTAAACAATAGGTTTCATCAAACACTTTAAACATAACCACCATGTTTCCTGCCTTTTTGTAAAGCTAAACTAACCAGCATCTTTAGAGTCAAATTTTCTGTGCAGACTAACCTAACTATTAGTCCAGCAAATGTAAGTCTTTCTTTAATGTAATCAGGGAGTCTCATTAATTTCTTCCTGTTGTTGCCAAAATAAAACATTATTATATGGAGTAATCTTACCTCTTTGCCTCCATTTCCTCTCCCAGTACCGCTAACAGATCTGACTCTGTCCGTTGTCCCTGACCAACAACAAATCACTGAAGAGGATGACATCTACCTCATATGTAAGGTTAAAGGCACACCACCAATCACCTTTAAGTGGTACCAGGTTGGTAAGCAGGAACCGCTGAATTCCACCACCACCTACAAGGACAACAACAGCTACAGGTTTCCAGCGCGCAGTGGGAAGTACTACTGTGAGGCCAGCAACCAAGACAAAAAAACCCTAAAAAGTAACCAACAAGACATACAAGGTTAGACTGATGGGTGTTAAAGCTCAGTAGGACCCCCACCCTTGAGCTTATGATGGATGTAATATTGCAGATTCATTATATCAACCAGCCAACCAGTCATATAGATAGATAGATAGATAGATAGATAGATAGATAGACTTTATTGATCCCAAGCTGGAAAATTGCAGATGTTGTTGACGTTACAGATTTGCAACTACACAACTACTCTAACCAAGTAGTTGTGTTGGCTAAACCTTAACCAAACAGTGATGTAAAGTTGAAATTATAATCTTTAAAAACAGAAACTCAGTTGACTAAGTCTAAAAATAACAAGTCAACACTAACTTTAGGGATGCAAACCTGAATCTCCTGTGTGGAAGTACACTTTGCACATTCATCCACCTAAACCTCCCAACAAGTCCTCTCACCGACCAAATGGTCATTTGATCCTACCTTTATGAACAACCTAAAATTGATATTTTAAACCCAATTTACACAGGTCTAGTGGTACCTGTGGACTTCGTGTGATTTATGGTCATCACATAGGTCATGTGTCAATATTTGTCAACGCACAGCAGGAAAAGAACAAGCTCAAATCTACCAAAAGAGGGAAATCTGGCATGGCTTTCTCCTCTTCTTCTTCTTCTTCTTCTCCTGGCTGCTCCCGTTAGGGGTCGCCATAGCCTCCATCTCACCCTATCCCTTGCATCCTCTTCACTCACACCAACCCTCTGCATGTCCTCCTTTACTATATCCATGAATCTACTTTGTGGTCTTCCTCTTCTCCTCCTGCCTGGCAACTCCATCTTCAACATCCTTTGTCAAATATAGCCACTATGACCATGTCCAAACCATCTCAGCCTTGCCTCTCTGACTTTATCTCCAAACTTCTCAGCTTGTGCTGTCCCTCTGATGGACTCATTTCTAATCCTGTCCATTCTGGTCACTCCCAGTGAATATCTCAACATCTTCAATTCTGCTACCTCCAGCTCCACCTCCTGTCTTTTTGTCAGTGCCATGTCATTATTTATTATTTATTTAACAAATAAAGACAAAATGCCTTAGATGTTTTGCTGAGTTGCAAATCTATGGGATCACAAATATGTGGTTTATTAGTTGCACTGATAGTTGCAATAGTAGCGGTCAAGAAAAACAGTGTTTGCGCTGCAGGACATTTTTGTGTTGCAATACCACACGTGGCCACTAGAACAAATAGGATGCAAAATTAGATGGTTCATTATGGCTTAAAGGAGCAGTATGTGTTATATAGTGACATCTACTGATGAGAATGCAAATTGCAACAATTGAAAACCTGTCCTCACCCACTCTCGATCCAAATGTGTCAGAGAACTGAAGGTGGCCATCAGGGAACAAAATGGAGTTTTCTACGACAAGTATTTCCAGTCCACAGGTTCTTGTATGTAGATATAATTAGGAATTAGAAATGCAATGAATTGAATAAGATTTAGGATTTAGAAGTTCAATTTTCATACTTCAAAAGTATTAGATTACAGCCAACAGGTAATGATAGCTGTTCTTCTTTGTGACAGCATTTTATGGTAAACAGTAGCTATCAGAAACTCGAAAGCTATTATTCAAGTCTGTTTGTTCAGAGCAACATGTTAACTTCTGTAGATAGGGACCTGCTAATATTGTATAAAACAAATCCTTTAATAAGCAAACAAAAACAACCATTATTATCTTCGCGTGATTTTACGCTAGAAAAAACATAAATATGTATTTTAGACTGAATTTCTGATCACAGATCATCTTAATCATTACACACTGCTCCTTTAAGTGTCTCAGTTTAGTGCACAAGATCTCCAACTGTTTTACAGTTTATTATTACGGTTTATTTTAGTCTACATAGACCGAATCTCTAGAGCCATTCTGAAAGTGAGAGGGTTCGAATGGGGCATTAAAGCTTACACTAAAGAAAGCAGAGTTGTTATTTTTTTGCTACCCGTAATCCCACCTTTCTCTTTCTTTTATAGTCTGCTCCCCTTTTGTCTCCCATATATTTTAATTTATCATTGACCTTCCCTATCTTCTACATCTCTATAGTACACATGGCGCAGTGGAAGAAAGCACTGATTGGGGGAGTCTGTCTGCTGGTAGCATCAGTGCTGATCCTGGTGGCAGCCGTGCTGTACTTCAAGTCCAAGAGAGGTAGAAAGACCTATACTCCTTCAGCAACTCAGACCTCTTTTTCCTGACTGTATGACAGCCAACCTTCCTCCACCTTCCTCCCTTTGCTCCTCTCACTTCTCCTCTCTTATTGTAGGTAAAAGAGAAGCAGCTGCTGAATTGTCAGTGTGAGTTGGCTTGAATACTTGCCCCTTCTGAATGTCAGTTATTGTTAGTGACAATATGTTAAGTTTTATTAGCTGATGACTCGGGTCCTATGATAGTGTTTGGTGTCTCCAAAGAACTATACTGGTTGTTTTGCATGTTGGCACTCTTAAAACCTCATAAACCTCCTATTACTTCACCATTTGTTTTACATGTCACACAAATAATTTCTTACTTTCATTATTAGTGATTAGTTTTCTGTTTCTCAAGTTTGTTTTTTTCTCTCATAAATGTGTGAGTGTAAAGGAGGCCTACTTTGCTCATTTCCAGATTCATATTTTAATTCTTCAATTCTATTAGAGTAGCTGTGCATGATTTACATTTCAAAATAACCTCATTTTTTGTGCTAGAATTTGGCACAGTCCCAGTTTATCCTCTGTTTGTAACAGGCCACTTTAGTAGGTACACCTTGTTAGTACCAGGTCAAAGCTCTTTTGTCTTCTAAACATCCTTAATCCTTCAAGGCAGAGATTCAACAAAGTGCTGGAAACATTTTGGGCCATAGTGATGTGATAGCATCACACAGTTGCTGCACACTTAACAGCCGCACATCCATGATGACAAGCTCCCATTCCACCACATCCCAAAGGGTTCGCTATTGGATTGAGATCTGGTGACTGTGGAGACCATTTGAGTACAGTGAACTAAATGCCATGATCAAGAAACTTGTCTGAGACCGTTGAAGCTTTGTCACATGGTGCTTTATCCTGGTGGAAGCAACCATCAGAAGATTGGTACAATGTAATTATAAAAGGATGGACGTGGTCAGCAACAATACTCTGGTAGGCTTTGGCATTAAAACGATGCTCAGTTGGTACTAACCGGTACAAGGCAGAATGGAGCCATGATTTCATGTTGTTTATGCCAAATTCTGAATTTTACTATCCAAATGTCACAGCAGAAATTGAGACCCATCAGACCACTATTCTACTCTTTCTTCTATTGTCTGATTTTGGAAAGCCCATGTGAACTGTAGCCTCAGTTTCTTGTTCTTAGCTGACAGTTGTGGCACCCAGTGTGGTCTTCTGCTGCTGCCGTCCATCTGCTTCAAAGTTAGACATGTTGTGCTTTCAGAGGTGCTCTGCTACGTAACTTGGTTGTAATGAGTGGTTATTTGAGTTACTGTTGCCTTCCTATCACCTGAAAGTAGTCTGGCTATTCTCCTCTGACTTCTGACATCCACAAGAATTAAGACTCACTGGAATTTTCTCTTTTTTGGATCATCTTCTGTACTTCCCAGAGATGGTTGCATGGGAAAATCCAAGTAAATTAACAATTTTGTGAAATACTCACACCTGCCTGTCTGGCACCAACAACTGTGCAATGTTCAAAGTCACTTAAATCACCTTTCTTCCTCATTCTCATGCCCGAATGAAACTTCAGCGGGTCACCTTAACATGTCTACATGTCAAAATGTAACGAGTTGCTGCCACGTGATTGGCTGATTAGACATGTGCGCTAATGAGCAATTGAATAGGTGTGCCTAATAAAGTGACCAGTGAGTGTGTGCTGTGAGCTTGCACAAAGATGCACATGTTCATCGGTTTAAGGGGAATGAGCAGGCAATGCGGCAAAAAACTCGGCAATTCCGCAAATATGAGCAGGAAAACAGAATGTAAGCAAAACAACAAACTGGACAACAAATGACTGCAACATGCAAAAACACCTCTGTAGTTTATTTGTTATTGTTTTTGTTTGTTTTAGCCAATTTAATATTTGGTTAATTTCTTCTTGACTTCCCTGCTGCCTGAGCTGACTTTATTTTCACCATTTCTCAGAAAGCCTTCGAGCCCTAAATCAGATGACTCTTTAACAGTGAATCTAACCCACGACACAGAGGTTTATAACGCAGACACAGGTAGATTGATTTTACTCTTCTCCTGTGTGTTACTAACTGGCCCCATTAGTAATTTTCTCACCCTGCCATAATCATTCCCCTTACCTCATGGCATGTGGCATATAACCCATACCCCACAATGATTCATGTTCTAATATGCATGCAGAGCTCCTGTAAAGGTGACCTGGCTTCCTTTGTTTATGTGACGGTCTATGTTTCTTTCCAGTTATTAACATCCTGTTCATCCATGTTTTAGTGTGTTTGTCTTTTCCTGCTTCCATTTTGTTTGTTTTTTTGCTTGTAATTTGTGTTTGTGTCTAAGCAGAGGCAGGAAAAGTAGGATATTGCTGTAGGACATAAACTTAGGTGCATGCTGTGTGATAGCAAAAGCACAGTGCAGGGCACCGATTGTCAAACTTGTTACAAACTGCTCAGAGTGCCCATTATCATCTCCTTCCAGACGCAGTGTCTTTCTATGATGAGAAGGAGGGGAGAGTGACCAATGGGACGCGAGATAGCGTGGCGTCGGTACCTGCTGACATCAGCAACAGGAGCAGCTACAGTATCCCAGCCACAGTGTAGAGACACCCCAACAGTGGGTGGAGGAACATTGATGTTTACTTACTCTGAATGAAAAAGGAAGCTCAAAGAAAAGCCTGTCTGAGAAGAAAACAAGAGGCAGTAATCCTGTTATGGATGCTGATTTTAGTTTCAAAAGGAGGAGCCTATTTTAACATATACATTAACAAGATAAAAACCAGGACTCACTGCTCCCTCTCCCCTCCTCCTGCCACTTAGATGGCCTCTGATTTTATATGTAACATTACTGTCTCTAGCTTTTTGTTTCTTTGCTCACCATGTCCGTGCGATTGCATGCCTTTGACTGTTGTATTGCTCTGTTTGTCTCATGTATTTTTTCTTTTAAGAAGTGGCTGATTTGTAAATACATTTGATTACAATCACAGGAAAAGTGTGTATATATTTTTGGTTGATCCCTCACCTGATTGGACAAGAGGCTTGTAGAATAAAGTCACCGGTTTTATTTAGAAGTGTGTCAGTACCCTTCATTCATTTTACTGCTGGTTTTTTTCTGCTTATCCGAGGCTAAATCTGTGTAAAAATGTCCAAGAAAAATATTTATAATTATCGTGCATGTTCAGTGTTTTATATGCAATCATCCTGAGGTCCAAGGCAAGAAAACCAACAAAACACGAAGTCTATTCATTTTCTAAAAAGGAATGCACCACATAGACTTCCTTGAAAAATTGAAACAATGGAGTCTGCAAGCGACTTCCTAAGCTGGCACAGAGATTGCATTGCTGATAAAGCCAGTGTTGGTAAAGGAGGGCTGGGGTTTATTTTGTTTCAGACCAGGCAAGTTTGAATGCATGCAGCAGGTGGAGGAAATTAATCACATGAGCCTTGGTTTAGCTGTGGGTGAGATTACATTACCAACTGGGAAGTTGTTTTTGCCATTCAGCCTCTGCTGAATTAACAACCTATTGTGCACAAGGCAGCGGAAGATTTCTGTGTGTTCCCGATGCAGTCTTCAAATCTGCTCCTTTTGTTGCTTTTAAAGTCTCCCTGGTGGGCTGAGATGAGGGAGCGTGTTTCCAAAAGTTTCCTTCAACTCTGTTATGTTTTTTGGCTGCATGAAAACATGAAAGAAACAGTTCGACATTTTGGGGAAGACATTTAATTCTCATTCTTGACAAGAGCTAGATATTTAAGATTGATGTCAGTCTCAGCCCCACACCCAACATCAGCAAAGGCACAAAGTAGTATGCTTCCCAAAAAGTGAAGCTTATAAATGCACACATTATCTAGGAGTCACAAGTGCTGGCTTGATAATATAAGATTTTACAGCTAGTTACCCTTTAAGGTATGTTTCTTTATTCTAATTGGTGCAGGGGTTTTTTAACAACTAAATTAAAATCTGATTTTTGGCAGCTACCCTATGACCTTTCTGTCTGTCTGTGTCTTTCACAGTGAGGGTGGATGGAGCTTCAGTCAGTGTATGGAGCGAACGGAAACCTGAAGCAGGTGAGCTGGAATTGTAGCACCAACACTGGTTTAATGCTGTTGGATCATTCATATAAAATTAGTCAAATCAGGAAAAAAGTTCCTGCTTCAGCCCTTCAGAATCATCTGATGTTATTTATTTATTTATTTTGTACTTTAGATGACGAGGAGCTAGCCAGTGCTTGTTTCTGTTGCTTTACATTATAGAAATTAAACTTGCACACTTTTGCTGATGAAACTGTGATGTATCCTGTGGTTCTGAGGCTCAAAGTAGGTTGTGCAAAAAAAGGCTGAGCTGTAGTGGATGTCCAAGAAAATTCATCCCAAGTTCAGACCGTGCAATGCTCGGAGAAACTGCAAAAAACCCAAGGGCTATATCTCAGACTCTACAGGCCTCAGCTGGCATGTGAGATGTTAAAGTTCATGAGAGTACAATTAGGAAAAGGCTAAAAAGTGTGGCTTGTTTGGAAGGGTTGCCAGGAGAAAGCCTCTTCTATAGAGAAAGAACATGGCAACACAGCTTGCAAAGTTGCATCTGAACAAACCATAAGATTTCTAGAACAACTTCCTTCCAACAGACGAGACCAAAGTGGAGAAGTTTGGCCATAATGCACAGCACCAGCAACAGAGCATATCTGTACAAACACCTCATATGGTGTATGTGCTCATGAAGCTTATGAAATCACACCCAAGGTTTAGTGCATTAAAGAAAATTTTATTGCTGCAGACAACAGTGAGGTGAGCAGTAAGCTGTCCAGCGAGGGGTCCACCGATCCTGATGTGGAGTATACAGAGGTGGTGCATGCCCGGTCAGCGGATCCTGCCAGAGGTTAACAGTATACACACACGCATTCGCACATATGCATTCACATAACATACATTTTTTTAAATTTTTATTTTTATTTTCAAAACTAGAACAATAGAATAAAACACATTAAGATAAGACACGGCCATGCAATACTTACAGAAAAAAGACAAAATAGCACAAACATTTGGAAAGGCTAGTTTCAGGATATTAAGATGTGATTGTATTTCACTTTGCTCAGTTTGGGATCAAGAATTAGTGGCAAAGGGAAAAGAGAATTTACAGTAAATACACAGACTAATAAAGGCAGAAAATAAATAATTTATGAAAATGTAACTTTTTCATTTTGCTTATTTTCCCATTTTACTCCAAGCCTCCTCATTAAACTCATTTTCACCACTTTACCCACATTCCTTTTAGATGATAAGACATACTAGGACTTACTGGGAGGGGCCTAATTACCCATAATTAATACATCTCCAGGTTGCTGTAACTGCAGGGACAGCTGCTGGGATTTCCACAATCACAGCAGACCTTATAAACAGGAAGGGTTGAGCTAAATGTCTGGGTGGTTTTTGCTTCTTCTTCGTGTTTTTGCACTGAAGATCCCATCTGAGCTGAGATGGCAGTTAGAGTGTGACACAACCTGCCTATTTTTAGGTTTCCATTAAAGATAGACCACACAGAGAGTATCTACTAAACTTTTATCTTTTGATGTTCAAGTAGACTAATATGCTGCTTTTTACATTAACAGTTCCACTGAAAAAAGGCACAGACACGGTTTACAGCGAGCTCCAAAACTCTCCATATGGTGAGTTTGAGCTTTAAAGGTGCTCCAATATTAATGTTTTTATTAAAGTGGTTTATATAACTACAGTTTGTGCAACAGCTGAAGTGACTCAGTGACAAACTCACAGAGAATTATCACCCAACTCCTTATCTCAGCATTTTAGCCTCTTTGGGCTCATTGTTTTGGTTGAATCGCCAACGGATTTGTTTCAGTCTCACTTCTCTTGTCAGCAGCCAAAATAAGCAGCTATTTTCAGTGAAACTAAATATGGAAAATTTGAAGTGTCAAAATCAAAAATAAATTAATTACTTTATTCGTAAAATGAGAAATAAATTACTATTTCTGTTTTTATCTGCCTTTATAATAATCCACCCATGCCTTTTTTATTTAATTTTTAAATGATTTATTTGTTTATTTTTAAATATATGGTATTTATTCATTTATTCATGTAGTTATTTATACTCCCCCCATGATGCACAGATAAAGGCAACATCACTCATGTTCTGGCTTTTGTTGTCAGTGGAGTCTGGTAGCTTCAGTTTATTGTCAGAAATGACTGTCCGGTAAAGAGGAAACAGTGAACACATTCTTAATAGGTTATAGCTTACTCTCAAATTTGTTTAGCCAGCTAGAATTTTTTTCTTTTCTTTTTTATTTAAATATATATAGTTTTGTTTTTTCTAATTAGTTTTTATTTTTATTTCGTTTTTGAGTTTTTGTTTTGAATTCAGATTAGTTTCTGTTAGTTTCCAGAGTGGGTTTGCTCATTTCAGTTTAGTTTTTATTGTTGTGTATAGTTTTAGTTTTCTTAATTATTAAAACATGGATGGTCTTTGTCAGGGGAACATTTAAGATGTTTAGATCAGAAATTACATGACAAACACAACACTTTGTGAAGGCAGATGAGTCACAATCATGTAGACACCCTGAGTCTCAACAAACAGATGCACCAAAGCCTCATCAGACAGACTGACTGACCAAATTTAATCCAACTGACAA
>VUQH01089417.1:12846-27296 GCA_015106775.1 Etroplus canarensis | reverse complement strand
TGGGTCCTCACTCCCCACCGTGGCACATCGTGACAAACACAACACTTTGTGAAGGCAGATGAGTCACAATCATGTAGACACCCTGAGTCTCAACAAACAGATGCACCAAAGCCTCATCAGACAGACTGACTGACCAAATTCAATCCAGGTGACAAAGACTAGAACTAAGGACATTTCCTGTATATTTTTATTTGATTTTAGTTAGTTTCCTAAGCCCGCAATGTCATTTTAGTTAGTTTTGATTTTTCCCAAAAGTCTAGTTTTTATTATTTTTCTCATGTAGTTTTAGTTTTTAATTTAGTTTTAGTTAATTATAATAACCTTGGTCTGGTAGCTGCAAGACTGGTATATATTCTAACTCATTTTGCAGTTAGATTAGAATGTGTCAATATGAATGAAACAGTAACAAAAAACTCCAGGTTGGTATGTGTATCAAGTATACCTTACAGCGTGTTATCCTCTGGCACACATGCGCACAAACACACACATACAGTACACACATATTTCAGCATGCCCAACTTCAACGCCCTTCTCACTGCTCTGGTCTTTTGGACAGTTAGATGGATCTCCCATTATTCTAGTCCTTAGAGTTTAATAAGGAAAAAAGGGTACGTCTCTTGGCTTTGAGGAAGAAATCTGAAAGAAGACAAATTTTCCTATGATTTGGTGGTAAAAATAATGGATGCAGAGTAAACATTGTTTAAAAAATAAAGTAAAAACAGCAAAACGTATGCCCAATAAAAGTTAGAGCAGTTGTCACGCACTTTAGGCAGTGGTGTCAGGATTCAGGAGGACTGAGGACCCACAATGCAGGACTTCATAGACAGACAGGGTAAACAAAAAGCGAGCCAAAATTATTGATTGATTAAAGGTCCATAAAAATAAACAAACAAAGTCCATTAGGAGCAAAACAAGGCGTGGAACATGGAACATGGGGCAGTGATGTGACGTGAGGAACCCCTAACTGATTTACCAACATGAGACCTAGCAAAGGAGAGGCAGCCCTATAAATGCATGCAGACTGATGAGGAAAGAGGCAATAGGTGGTAAGCGAGCACAGATGACAACACTCAAGGGCAAGAAGCAAAACTAGATACAATGCATGGGGCATGACTGATTACCAAAGTAAAACGGGAAATGAGAACATAGACACAAGACAAAACTTGACAGAAAACAAGAACACAGTAGGATGGACAGTGAGGGAACTAACATCAAACTAAAGAGACTAAACACAGGGAAACATGAGAAGGACAATCAAACAAAGCAAGGAAACAAACTCAAATAACCTCAGTGACCTAGAACTCAAATGCAATATACAGAAATAAATCACAGGAAATATAAATAAACTAATAGTCTAAACTGAACTGGACACCAAGAAATGAGAAAACAGTGGAACTATATAAATGTACCTTCGACTGCTCCCTTGTATTTTCCCCAAGGGGTGGCCCGGGCAGATGAATCCACACCGGTAATTTGGTGGAGGTTTTCCGCCGGATGCCCTTCTTGACGCATCTGGTAACTATATAAACACAGTCTCATAACAAAACCCATGGACCATGATAATTGGTTTGGGTGTGCTAATCGTGTCTCTGTGACAAGTGATACATATTCACCTCACAAGAGAAAGATCCCACAGTTGATTCCAGGTGGGGACACAAACCCCTCTCACAATGAAGGGATGCATCCAGAAGGGCATCCAGTGTAAAACCTCTGCCAAATTACCAATGTGGATTAATCTGCTGCTGCGACCCCTGTAGGAGAATACAAGGGAGCAGCTGAAGGTATTGTATTTATTTACAATGTAATTTTTCATGACGAAATTCGTTGTTCATTTATTTATTGATTTTACATTTTCAGCAGCAAAAAAAATTATGGTTGCCTTAAAAATTGCCATCTTGAAAAATTCAGCTAAAGTGCGCGTTACACTCTTTTACTGAAGTTATCAGACTCCAGTTACAAAAACAGTCATTGTACTTATTTTGCACACAGATGTAGCTGCTTGATCTGCCTATTTATTTGCATTATTTTGTGATTTTAGTGTCTTTACAGGTTAATTTGGAAGTTTTGGGAAAATATTTATGGTAAAAAATAAAATGAAAAAATAAATAAAGAGGCTGACATAATTGATTAAAACTAAATAAATGAACAATGTGGACATTTAAATAGGACATACATATTGTAATTAATGCAAATTAAAATAACAAATAGAAATTTTGTCACTTCTAATAAATTAATTATTGTCTACCATTTTGATTACATTTAACTGTGGATTAATTTACGGAGTCATTTATTTATGTTTTGATTTATTCATCATTTTGGCCATTCTGGTCCTTTACTGTTGCTCTGATTCTACTTGCACATATAAAAAACTTTGCAATGATATCGATTTCATTATCAGATCAGCTTCTTATCTGGTTTTGTTGCCCCAAGTGACAAATAATGATTCAGTGCAGATTTAAACCTGCACTCTGGTGATAATCAAGACACTTCAAATCTAACCAAAGCATCATATCAAGATTAAAAACTTCTGTTATCAATGGGAGGATAGTTTACCCCTGCCAGTTACACAACCATGACCGTATCCTGTTACTGCTGGCAGGAACTTCCTGTTATTAGAACAGCAGCCAGACACTGCATGTCTCTATCAAGCAGTCCATCAGAATCCTAATGTTTCCTGTTCAAAAGTGATTAAAGATCCCTGAGCTGTTGAGAGAATCATCTAAAAGAGAAAGAAGGAATATTGTACATACTGATTGAGATGAATGAAACACAACTTGTAGGCTGCTACAAAGGCCTCTGCAGAGGAAGAACAAATGAGTCAGCAAGGTCAGCAATGTCCTCACAACTGCCAAATGACTAATAAATTACTCTGAGGTCAGTGTACACACCCAGCCAATGCACATTTAACCACTGATGTTTTTCCTTCCAGGTGCTGCTGACCATCATGACTATGTGAGTAATTATCTGCACAGTCACTCATCTTCAGAAGCCTTTGGTGGGAATGCTGGCCAAAAATTTTTATTACTATCATCGTCAGACCTCAGTGCCTTTTTCTCAATGCCTGTAACTTGAAAACTGTAAAAACAACAGGTAGCATTTATATTCAGTATACATGTGCATAATATATAACAGTAATTTAATTTTTTTTACTTGATTTTTTTTTAAAAAAAGGAGGCCATGATTGATTTAATTTGATTTGAACAAGATTTTTAAGATACCTTTTATTTCCATTCTTTCCTGTCTTTTATACAGGCCATTGTATTTTATATGCTGGGTGTGGTAGAAAGAAAGTAAAGATTTCTGGCACAGTGTCATCTACTTGCAGGTGCTCAGAGAAGAGGATAAAGTCTGCAACACTTACTATGTAGAACAACTTTAGTGTTATTGCAAAGTGGATGCGTTTAGGAACCAAAGCAACCCAGAGTGGTGTCACCACTGTGCGTAAAAGTCACCAACTCAAAATCAGTTGAGTCAACTGACTCAATAGCTGCAGAGTTCCAAACCTCCTCTAGCATTAATATTAGAACAAAAGCTATGCTGGGAGCATCACTGAATGGATTTCAATGGCCAAGCAGCTGCACGCAACCCTAATATCACCAAGCACAATGGCAAGTATTGCATGGAGTGATGTTAAGCATGCTGCCACTGTGCTCTGGAGCATGGGAAACATGTGTTGCTTAGTTTCAGTGAAGGGAAATCTTAATGCTTCATCGTACTCTTCTGGGTGAATGGGCAAAAATTCCCACAAACGCACTCCAAAATCTGGCAGAAAGCCTTCCCAGAAGAGTGGAAGCTGTTAAAGTGCAAAGGACAGAGGGACCAACTCCATATTAATACCTATGGATTTCATCTGGGGAGTAGAGACCCCGTAATGTAGTGGTTTACACATTTACCTTACAAGTGAAAGGTCCCTGGTTTGATTCCAGGTGGGGACACAAGCCCCTCTCACCATGGAGGGTTACTTCAGCGTAATACCTCTGCTAAATTACCAATGTGGATTAATCCGCAGTGGTAACCCCTTGGGGAAAATACAAAGGAGCAGCCAAAGGTACATTTTAGTAGATCTCAGGTTCCCCATATAACACCCCATAAAGATAAAATATGATCTTAACTGTGTATCTTTAATGTGTAGTCCTTAAACGTATAGATCACCTAAGTATTTACTTTTAAATATTTTACTGAAATTTTAGGAATGCCAAAAATTTAGGCATGTAGGTGCTAATGGACATACCAAAACACAAGTTAAAACAGAAAGTATAGTCCATATAGTGTACTAGCCAGTGAGCCTGGCTGGTCTTTGGAAGTGGACCTACAATTATCAAATGGTGGAAAACTTAAGCACATTGCCTAAGTTACACTCCTCCAGAATATGGACCAATTATGGTGCCAACATGGTTTTCTATTAGACGCCACCCTTTGTCAGCAACAGTGATTATCCTGAAGCCACATGACCAGATGCCCAGCCCATTTTTGTTGGTGCCTCATCCGCCATGAACCAAACAAAAAAGTTGTTCGAGACAAGTTTTGTTGGCCTTTTGCCCTCTTCAGATTCTCAGTGTTTTGCATATGTTCATTAATATGGTCATAATCTTCTTATTCTTAGGTAATATATAAGTATAAATGCATAAAATGTATGAAGATCCTTTCAGTTCAAATGTGAGTGCACGCTGACGAAATGTAAGTTGATCAAAGGGTCATTTAATACAGAAATATCTCCAGGGGTCAATTATTGGTGCTAAAACCTCCATTCTCTTCCAATACATCCATAGGATAAAGTCAGTGACATTTCATTCATTTTTGGTTATGAAATCATGAAAATATTATCCCAATCATGATTAATGTTTACAGCAATCACACTCATTTGTTTTTCAGAAAAAAATCTCTTTTTTTAAGGAAAATTTATAGGGTGAGGTTCTGTTGTTTTTTAAAATGGTTTTGAGCAATAGTTCTCGAGGCTTCCTGAAGTTCTTTCAAAATTTTCCTATGGGTATTGGCTGCTTTTTCACAATTTTCAGTCCAGTCCACCCACATACACACACACTTGGCATGAAATGTGCACACACAACAAATTAACTAACAAAACCAAACACATAACCTCCTTGGCAGAGCTAATAAGAGTCTAGAATATTGGCAAGTTTATAAATAAAAAATGCATGGGATGGATCAGCACTCAGATGGTACAAATAAAAGAGAAATGCAAAATATGCTGACCACAAATACTGAAATTCACCTAAAAAAAGATAGCAAATGCAACAGATATACCGAAAATATATTTAAAAGTACATTATTCAAATTCAAATGCGAAGGACAAATAAAAATAATAAATACATACAAACATACATATTATACCAGGCCACAAAATGTAATAAGAGGAAATACTTATTATAAAAAATCTACAAATTAAAAATGCGGTATGAAAACACTGACAGCAGACTATAAAAAAACATTAGGCACCTAAGGTGTAAAAGAAAACAAGTGAAAATTAATAACATACATAAACATACATAAATCATACATTACCAATGATGTAAGTAAATATTATTTCATTGTTTTTAAATGGTAAATAATTGTATTATTAATAATTGCTGTTACCAGTTTTCTTTTTTACTCCTCCTTCATCTGCTCTCTCGACTAAATGAGGGAACGCAGTGATTTTCGGCACCATCTCCCAACTACTGAACAAGCAGCCCGGCTGTCCATGAGGTCTCAAGAGTCAAAACATACATCACAAAAAGAAGATAGTCAGATCACTGGCCTTCGAAAAGCCTCTGACCTTTTCCTCACTAAAATAGTGTCTGTTACACACACTCTTACTACATCTTAACTTTTAATTTGTCCTCTTATTAAATATATTCTAGCTATGAAACATAATAAGAAAATTGTCATTTTCTTTTAATAGGTATACTTGTATTTTTCTTCCAATATTAACTCGACCAGTAGGTTTTATATAGAAACTCATGTAATGTAGACTGTCCTCCTGGTCACAGTGACTCTCTGCAGGCTGATAACCCAGAGTGAGAGGGAAACAGCTGTCAAAGTTTCCAGACAGAACAAAGGCATTTTGGGCCGGAGCTTCCTTCCCTATCAGCCAGTCAAATCAGCACCGCGGTCCAGTCAAATTACGCTCAAACCCATCTCGGCCAACATGCTGTCTCCCAGTGGGCCATAATCACAGCCACTGGTGACTGAACTGTTTGTCCTTACATGGTGCTCAAGGCACCTAAACTGAGGAATTTGGAATAATAAACTGAGGATGTGACATCACTGTCTGAAAGTGACTTTTTTCTTTGTCTTTGTATCTTCTTGCTGGGAGATTATGTAGTTTGGTCATATCAGGAAACCAGTGCTTGGTAGAGAATTTGCGGTTTGCAACCCTTTTGGGAGATGGACAGAAACATAACTTAACATCAGATTTGAAATCATGCAGGGGCAGTTCAGTTCCCATTTTACCAGAAGCTACACACGGGAACTTTTCTCTGGGTCTTGAGAAGGTTTTAGGGGTTATGTGCTTTATGTTGTGTATTTAATGACCAGAAACCATTTTAGAAGTCTCTCCTTTGTGTCTGCAGGGTTCAGTAGAATACGCTGAACTCAACGGTGAACACCCTGAGATTAGTCAGTACCATCCAGGGGTCAACGGCTACCAGGACCTGCCGGAGCCAGTGGACTAATTAGATTGGAGGTGTCTCCTCTGTCTTTGCACATTGCTGTGCTGTGTTTTAATCTACGCTTTGTCATATCTACATTTTCCTTTATCAGTTATTTTTCAGTTAACTGCTGGATTAGCTGTAAATATTTTTCTCCCTAATAAAGACATTTCACATATCCTCACTGTCTTTGGTGGTTTTTAGCAAAACATTGATGAAGAGAGTTTGACATTGCGATGTTTGTCAGAAACATTTCTCAGTCATGTAAAGAACAAAGAGACCAATGGAGAGTGAAGGGGGTTTAGGTTAAATGAAGTTAAAGCTAAATGTGAAAAACAAAAGTAAATGCATGCTAGGATCCAAAACTTTATTGCACATAAACAGCTCTCCTTTATCTTTTATTGGTATCATTTCCAAAAGTGAAAAGGGGAAAGTTTTAAGTCCCACATAAAAAAACACACCAGAAACCACAAAAGATACTTTGAACACTGCATAACTTTGTATACATTAAGTACAGTTATTTTTTTAATAGATTTAACCATGCATGTAATTTCACATGCTAGTCTTAACTAGTCATACTAACATGTGCATGTGTTCTTTTAGATTAATAAGAATTGCATAAGGATCAATGTACAGGTGAAGATGTGTTTGTAATTTCCCACCATCCAAAATCCATCTTTTTTCAAGCACATGCTTAATATTTCCTATTTTAAGTCTTTTTTCTGTCAGTTGTAATTCTTTTACATTTAACTAGATCAGGGGATTTATTATTTTCACACTTTTGCTATTTGCTGTTCTCAATATTCTCAATATTCTCAAGATTCTGAATACATTGCTCTCATCTCTAAGCTCAAAGGGAGGTTCTCCCTTTAAAATCTATTCCACCATTAAATATATAGTTTTTCTTAAACACTTCCTCTACAAACTTACTTTAAAAATTCCTGTGCACCAACTTTCATAGTCTGAATTGTGTTCTTTTGCTGGGTTTATTCAGTTTCCTGAGGTTGTGTAGAATATCAGTTCTGTGCAAAGTTTGGGGTATTTAACGTAAAGTTAGGACACTATTTTTAATCTTCTTCTTCTTCTTCTTTCAGCTTTGTTTCAAAAATTCAGTTCAATTCAATTTTATTTATATAGAATAGAATAGAACTTTATTGATCTCACAGTGGAGAAATTCACTAGTTACAACCGCCTAAAGTAACACACAGTGAGGTGCAAGAAGTTCACACTTTAGTATAAATAAAAGTAAAAATATAAAATATAGCACCAATTCACAACAAAAGTCATCTCAATGAGCTTTACACTGTAAGGTAAAATACCCTACAGTATTAGAGAGAAACTCCAATAATCAGACAATCTTCTATGAGCAAACAATTGGTGATGCGGGAAGGAAGAATTCCCTATAAACAGGAAGAGACCTCTGGCAGAACCGGGGGCAGTAATGGGCAGCTACTGGTTGGGGTGAAAGGACAGAGAAGAGTGAATGGAGAATAAACAGAAACACAGACAATGGGAGAGAGAAGACAACATTCAATGACATGCAGCAGTAGAAAATAAATGCATGGGGAGTGAAAAGAGGTGGGTGGAGAAGAAATGCCCAGCACATCATAAGAAGTCCCCCCAGCAGCCTAAACCTATTGCAGCATAACTGAGCCCTGACTATAAGCTTTATCAAGAAGGACATTTTTAAGCCTAATCTTAAAAGTAGACAGGGTGTCTGTCTCCTGAATGCAAACTGGGAGCTGGTTCAACAGGAGAGGGACCTGATAGCTGAAGGCTACTTTTAAAATCTTTAGGAACCACAAGTCGGCCTGCACTCTGCAAGCAAAGTGCTCTTCTGGGAAAATAAGGTACAATGAGGTCTTTAAGATAAGATGGGGGCTGATTGTTTAAGATTTTGTATGTAAATGGAAGAATTTTATATTCAGTTTTGGATTTAACAGGGAACCAATGAAGAGAAGCCAATATAGGAGAAATATGAGCTCTCCTTCTAGTCCCCAATAGTACTCTCGCTGCAGCATTTTTGAATCATCTGAGCTTTTGGAGCAGCTATATAGCAATGAATTACAATAATCAAGCCTAAAGGTCAAAAATGAATTAACTAATTTTTCAGCATCACTCTGAGACAGGATGTTTCTGATTTTGGCAATATTTCAGAGGTGACAAAAGGCAGTCCAACACATTTGTTTAATGTGAGCATTAAAGGGCATATCCTGGTAAAAAAATGACTCCAAGATTCCTCACAGTGTCACTGGAGGCCAAAGTAATGCCATCCAGAGTAAGCATCTGGTTAGAAAGTGTGTTTCTGAGGTTTTTAGGACCAAATACAATGACCTCAGTTTTTTCTGAATTTAAAAATAGAATAGAATACAGGCCATCCAGGTCTTTATGTCTTCAAGACATGCCTGTTATTGATTTGTACAATCTTGACTTCATGGATAAATATGTATTATAGCCTCTGTAGTAAGATGTTTTGGTTGACTGTAGCATGTGCTGCATTGAGGTCTAGAAGAACAAGCACAGAGATGAGTCCACTGTCAGAGGCCAAAAGAAGATCATTAGTAACCATTACTAGTGCTGTTTCTGTTCTGTGATGAACTGGATCCTGGCTAGAACTCTTTGATTAAATCATTCCTCTGCAAGGAATTATATAGCTGCACTATGTGAAATGAATGAAAGGTTGGAAATCAGTCTGTAATTAGCTAAGATGGCTGGGTCAAGTGAAGGCTTTTTAAGTAGTGGTTTAATTACAGCTACCTTAAAAGCCTGGGGTACATAGCCCATTAATATGAATAAGTTGGTCATATTAAAAACTGAAGCATTAATTAACGGCAAGACCCCTTTAAACAGTCATGTAGGGATGGGCTGTAACAGACATACTGATGGTTTGGTGGAAGTAATTACTGACGTTAGCTCAGAGAGGTCATTAGGTGAAAAGTAGTCAGAACAAGCGCCAGCAGTTATTGAAGTTGCCATACTTAATGGCACATCTGTGTGTAAAGTATGAATATTTTTTTTTCTGTAATGGATAGAAATTTTTTGTAAAGAAATTCATGAAGTCGTCACTACTGAGAGCTAAAGCAGCACAGGATTCAACAGAGGTCTGACTCTTGGTCAGCCTGGCTAAAGTGCTTAAAAGAAACCTAGGGTTGTGCCTATTCTCTTCTAGTAGTGATGAATAGTAAGATGTCCTAGCGTTAGAGAGGGCTTTTTTAAAAAATAGGTTACGAAACTAATTCTCCAGGCCAGGTGAAGGTGTTCCAAATTAGTGGAATGCCATTTCCTCTCCAGTTTATGTGTCACCTGCTTTAAGATGTGCATTTATGAATTAAACCAGGGAGTCAAACATCTCTTATTTGTTGCTTTCTTTCTCAGAGGAGCCACAGTATCCAGAGGCGCACGTAGTGAGGTTGCAACACAATTAACAAGACAACCAACCTCTGTGGGAGTAAGTTTAGGTAGCTGCCCTGCGTTGTGTTGGCATGTGGCATTGAAGGAAATTATAAAGATGGATGAATCATTTCCTTAATTGCAGCACTTTCAGATAAACATCTACTGTAGTGAACTTTTTCCCTAGTGCTGAGAGATTGCTGAACGACGGTGCTGCTCTGCAGGTTGCTTCAGCATGGACATGGACAATCAATTACCTCACTGCACACTTGCACTTAATCAGAGCCTTTTGTACATTACTCTGCTGCTGTCAGGTTGAACATATATTTATTTGCTCTGTTTTGCACTGTTTTTTTTATCACTTATCGCATTCCATTTTATTTTATTGCTGTTATCGGCTATTTACCGGGGCCTCAGTAACTCTCTCCATTCTTATGTAATTACAGATTGAAATTACAATAAAGCATCTCTGAATCTTTGTAGTTCATCATTGCAAACTCAGATGTTATTAAGAAATGATCAGACAGAAGAGAATTTTCAGGACAAGATCTGGTGTGTGATTAAAATGTTGAGTTGGATAAGAATCAACATATGCAGCAGCAAAGCTGATTCCATAATAATGTTACTTCGGCTGCTCCCGTGTATTCTCACCAAGGGGTTGGCTCAGTGGATTAATTCAAATCCGTAAATTGACAGATGTTTTACACCAGATGCCCTTCCTGACGCAACCCTCCGTGGTGTGAGGGGCTTGTGTCCCCACCTGGAATCGACCATAATATCCCTGAAAATTTTTTTACCAGGTTCAGCAACGGCAATATCAGAGGGCAATGGCAGACATAACATGGTCTCACAATGAAACTATGTGATCCCATATGATCTATTTGGTTTTTGTTGTGTGCAGACTGAATAGATAGTTACAGATATGGCTAAAAATGTATACATTTTACAGAAAGTGCTGCCTGATGGCCAAACTGTATTCAAAATCCTGCAATAAATAGTTCTTGCTTTCTCACACTTGCATGAAAAAATAAAAAGAGATGCATGTAAGTGCTGATAATAAATTCCAGAGCTCACACTGTATCTCATTCTCTGCTCAAAAGTGTATACTTATTGTTTTACGTGTCTGGTTTTGTGCTGTGATTGGTGCTTTGCTCGTAAGCCCACCCTACCCTGAAAACTCAGTATGTGATTCGTGTTTCAGTGATGTGGTTTTCTCCTGCCAAATGAATATAGTGGACAAATTTTAGTGTTACAGCTGTCACTATATATCAGTATTGAAGACAACCCTGTTCCAAAATGAAATGTTGATGCCATATAAATAATATCAGAATCAGAAATCAGAATCCTTTATTAATCTCAGGGGGGTAAATTGCTTAAATAATTGCTTAACAGAGGGAAATTGCTAATAACAGCCATAATATTATTCTAATATTTCAAAAACTATGGGATTGTTTTTATACAGCTTTTGCACAGTTTTGTGTAGTCTCTCTATCTCCCAACACTTGTATTTTAACTGTAATTTATTTGCCATAAAAGTGTAAAGTAGATAAAGCTTTTGCTCTCAACTGCAGTACTTGACATTACATTAAGAAACACACAAGGGTGTCAGACTAATGGAAAAATCAAGTCTTTGGCTGCAATGTGCAGCTTTAATGCACCTTGGCAGTGATTCTCTGAAACTTTACTAGTGGGATGAACACCCACAATTTTTATTTTTAAAACAATTAAAAATAAATGGTGTGATTTAATATCTTATTGTTTTACGTATATTTTATAAAAGCAGTCCTAACTCAGCTCATGTGTTTTCTATTTCAATGACGTTGTACAGTATATTCCTGGTATTCACCACTAGAGTGCGCAATTGCACCACTAATATACAACGATAATTTTCCAGTGTTTGCTGGCACTTGGTTCCACTTTGTGGCAGTGAATATTAGTAAGGACCAGAAACATGACTGCAAGTTTATCTGTGTCTTGTTGTTTGTGGCTGAACAATAAGTTCATAAGGACAGCTTTTTGGGGTGGTTATGCTGTATGTTCATATTGGTTTTTTTCCTTTTTTCTTTTTTTTCCAGCTTATTGAGGCCATCTGTCTGACGATTGAAACTTTTCCAAATTAAGGTCATAAAACATCCTAAGTACAGCAGCAAATCTACAAAGAAATGGCTGTAAAAGAAAACGAAGTGTTGCAATGGCCCAGTCAAAGTCCAGACATCGACCTGATTAAAACGTCATGGCGGGACCTTAAAACCAGTGTCTGGAAATCTCTAAGAACTGAAGCAATATTGTAAAGAAGAGTGGACCAAATTTCCTCCACAACACTTGAGGGACTGATGAAGTCTCACAGAAAACCATTACTTCATATTATTGCTGCCAACGATAATTCTAAAAACTACTGAATCGTGGGAAGAACATTATTTTCCAGAGATTTTGTTTTTATCTATTGTGGAAAATCTCCAGAAACAGAGCAGACTGGGTCTGCTTCAAAAGTACACCAATGAGATTAAAAAAGCTGAACATCAATCAGCTTCACTCTGGGGTTTTTAAAATCAGAAGAACACTATGTTCTGACTGTCCATGTCAGGATTATTTATACAATAAATCTTTTTTTGTTAAATTGTGCATTCAGGACTTTGTTTCCTTGATGATTAAAGGAGTATAACCCCAAACAGTTCCTCGCTTTTACCTTAATTTAAGTAATTATTAGATTACATGTAATAATCAGCTGAATCTGCTGCTCTCCTCACTTTTGAAAAGTTTCATTATTTAGCTGTCAGGCATGTCACCTTACTGTTCTAGTTATTTTCCAGTGGTTTTCAGATAAAATGTCTAACAAACCTCACTGTACACAAGCTGTTCAGCACCAAACACCAGCCATCACTAATACAAGTACACTGTCATCCACCCATTCTGCTTATTTGGTATTCTGTGATAAATGGACTAGTATTTATAATTTACTTTTCTCTTTTTACTGAGCTCTCAAAGTGCTTTTTACTCAAAGCTGCATTCACTCATTCAAACACACACACTGTTTGCGTCAGTGGATGCAGCAGGGTTAATCTGGGGTTCAGTAGCTTGCTCAGGAACTCTCACACGAGACATGGAATTGAACCACTGAGCATTTAGATAAAAGATAGGTACTACCTTTACTTCTACGTCCCTCAGCAAATTTTTTTGACAAAAAAAGTCAATTAAAAAGAGACTGCAGAGTAATTTGATACTTACAAGCTCAATGCTGAATGTATGATTTGACCCCAAGATCATTCATAAAGTTCAAGACTATTTGACTTCTTGTGTTCAGAGACGCTCTTCTGCATAACTTGGTTGTAACAAGTGACAGAGATGATTGTGTGTGAAAATCACAGGAGATCAGCAGTCTGTAAAATACTCAGAGCAGCCTGTCTGACACCAACAACCACCAACCACCAACAAGTCACTTAAATCAGCTTCTTTGCCAATTCTGATGCTTGGTTTGAACTGCTGTATGATTGACTGATTAGCTATTTTTGTTAACAGGCAGATGAACTGGTGTACTTAATAGAACGACCAGTGAGAAGTGAGTATGTATGTATACATACATACATACATACATGTGTACGTGTGTATGCATGTGTGTGCTTATGTGTGAATGTTTCGTGTATATTTTTTTCCAAAGTTTTTTATTCTTGTAAATTTGTGATTTTAATTGCAGAGAATTTCAGATTCTTTTCTTATATTTTTCCTATATATTAACCACTCCTATGCTTCATAGTTTTAGATTTTGCTATTTTCATTGCATTTTATCTGTTTGAAACCTACTAAAGGTTCTGTGTTTTCTAACTCTGAAAATCACAATTCATTTAATCCAAAATGAGATGCATTTTAAAAGTTTAATGTATTTATCATTATTTGTCTGATAATGTCTTAGCAATATATTTCTCCATTATAGAATATTCCATGGTTTAATTTTGCTCAAATTCAATTTCATTATGTCACTGACTAAACAAAGGCAAATGTGACAAGGACTGTCCTTGATGGTCCCTCTGAGAATCCGCCTTCATTGCCATAAAGGAAAGTTTGCGCACCAGTGGACATATTTCCACCTCTGTGTGTCCTCGAAGAGCCGGGCTCAGATTTATGCCAGTGAAAAATGTTTTCAGTCGCTGAGCCAAACATTATCGTCCCTTCAGGAAACAGCTGCTCTGCACAAAGAATGTTGTCCACTTCTTCTTCTTTTTCCTACCTGCATGGCCAGGTCAGAAGTCAAAACCCTCACTGCTGCACCCCATGCAGTTCAACATTATTGTGACTACTGCTTCACACATATGCATACACAGAGGAGATCAGAGAATATTTTACAACAGCAGAGAGATATCAATACTGTAAAAAGGCAAAAAAAAAAAAAAAAAAAAAAACAAAGCCAAAAAAAAAAAT
>VUQH01089417.1:0-12826 GCA_015106775.1 Etroplus canarensis | reverse complement strand
ATCAGAGAATATTTTACAACAGCAGAGAGATATCAATACTGTAAAAAGGCAAAAAAAAAAAAAAGAAAAAACATGCAGCTAGAATTAGACTTTCTAGCTTATATCAGTGATTGCATTTCTCAAATTTCCATCATAACTCAGGCAGAACAGTGGTACTTAAAACTGACCCTGACTTATTTGCTTCAAAGGTTACTCATTATACTGGGAACATCCAAAAATCCCTCAACACTCCGGGTGTCCTTTCTGACCAGCACCTTAATTTGGAACATCACATTACTTAATTTCTAATAATATTTCTTGCAGTTTTACTAAACCTTGCTTTTGATATTATAGGACCATAGAAATTCACCAAATTCTTTTTCTATGGGGCTTTTAATAACTTTTGCATTGAAGAACTATGGTCCCCATAGTTTAGTGGTTTACACATTCATCTTACAACCGAAAGGTCCCTGGTTCAATTCTGGAGGGGGGTCATAAGCCCCTTTCACCATGGAGGGTTGCATCAGGAAGGGCATCTGGCGTAACACCTCTGCCAAATTACCAGCATGGATTAGTGATGACCTGCTGAAGCTATTTCAGCTCACAATCCCTCACAGTTCATGGATTATTGTAATGTATAAAGTATAGAAAGAAACTGAGAAATTTTCCTGTCACGGGTTGGCTGTATTGCACAAACTAATGAGGATAAAAATCAACTGAGAAGTCACAAACAAGATCTACGACAATGTCCCTAACCCGCTTAAGCCATTATTACGCTATAAATAAACCTAACGATGACATTTATTTATAGACAGCAGAGCAGCGCACACACATACACACTCATTTTATGAACTTCACAAACCATACCTATTGGTATGGTTTGTGAGGAGTGATTCTTGTGAAAATGAAAAAGTGCCCATAAAATGACAAGTATGACCTTTTTGGGTGAAGACCCACTGGGTGATCACTCAGTTTGATTAAATGGTGACCAATACTGTAGGAGGAGCAGCAATTGTGAACTGACGAATGGATGATAGACACCATTACCTTTCCAGTTCTCATCCAGGCAAATGGGCTTAAAAAAATTAATTAAATTAAAACAGTAGTAACTATTACATTATTTCCATTTATTTATTTTTTGAACCATTACACTGTTTCTGCAAATATAACACTGTGAAGTTGTCTTTATTTTGCAGTATATTAGGCATTTTCTCAAAGTAAGTGTTAAAAATGAAACTGTATTTTTAATTTTTTTTATATCATGGGAATCATAACTACTTAAATGAAAATGAAGTAAATAATGCACTCTGAAAATTGATACTCCAGCCAAAACTCATTTAACCATAAAGTAATTATAGGAGTTGAGAAATGAGAGCTGGAGAGATTTCAGACTGTGCAGACTTACAGACATATATAGATTTTTTTTTTAATTATTAATTGTAGTGTTAATTCCTGGCCATTGTAATGCACTATAGGTTGTTGCGTACAGCTGAGGGCTTAATTATTTGAAAGGATCAAGAAAGGAATGGGGCTCAGGGAGACAGCATATGCATAGAGCCCAGACTTTCGTGCTACACCCTAGTTGCTGACATCAGTGTTACTTTGACACTTGCTGTAGTCCAACCACACTTCTTCTGTAGAAATAGTGCCACGCAATGGCTGCAACCTCAGAAACCTCAAAAACTGCTGAGGAATGGCTGGAAGAGCACGACAAAGAGTCCAAGCGTTTGACCTGACCTCCAGTCTCCCCAGACCTCAGTCTGAGTGAGAATCAGTGGGATATGCATAGGAACCAGCCTGATTCATGGTGGCCTCATAGGATCTAAAGAATCTGCTGCCTACACCAGGCAAAACAGGACAGCTATTATGATGAAATGATATGCAATATTGGGAAGGTTTTGATGTTGAGGCTGATCGGTGTAAGATAAGTTTTCCATGAATACTAAATCATTCAGTTCCACCATACTTAGTAAGAAATAGATATTAGAACATGATGCAGTTTTAAGGATGTGTCTTGTTTCCTCAGATTAATTGAAAATTATGTGTTATCTATTTAGATTAAATGTATGCCTCAGTATGACACGATAATATGCATGGTACAGGTTTTGAACCTTTTAATACTCCAATAAATCTAGCAGCTTCTCTTCCCCGAGCAAAAAACTGTTTATACTGAGACAAAGAGTTTGATCTTTTTAAAATCTTTTCACATCATATGAAGTTTTAATAATAAGCTTGGATAACCACTTGGCTTTTGCAGTTTTTTGCCCCCACTGTGTCAGACTATGAATATATGGGAAAAGGTAGTCTGATACAGAATGGCTCAATGTGAGCCCAAAAAGGAATTTCAGTTTAACCCCAGCAAACAGAATACATCGCATACATCGCCTCGGGATTAATTCATTAATAAAACAATAAAACTTAATGAATTACTAAATGAATTCATTAAGTAGTACATTTGCCGCTTGCAAATGTATTCAACACTTCTCACCTCTTCAGTGAGGTAAACTTTATAACGTTATTTTCAAAAGCACTCTAAATGGCTGGGTGGTCCATTGTAGAGTCTAAGAATAATTCATATTTATATATAATACGCCTGTTTTAGCATGGACCCTTTTGTCAGTAAATGAAACCTGAGGTAAAGACTCAGTGACAGATAAATTAAGATAAATTTGTACCAAAGCAGATATTAGATGAAACATGCACAACATTGTTTCAGTCACTTAACCACATGGGGCAGTCCATCATAGCATCAGGCAATTAAAGTAGCATCATTCAATAATAAGGTAAGAGATCTGCCTTAAAATAAAAGTTTTTTGAAATGCATATAAACCTTTCCTTTATTGTGCAGACTCAGCACAGGGCATCAGCTACCCTGAGTGAAAAATAGATATGTAGTCTGTCACTTTCAGCAGTCATCTCATTTGAGCCATGTTTAGAATAATATAAATGCTGTAAAATACTATCATGAAGTCACTACAGAGAAGTCCATGCAGCTGGATAGAGCTCAAAACTGATTTGCCAATGTACACTATATTGTGTAATAAGAGAAAATATCATTATTACTGCTACTATTTTTAGGAGTGCTAAGATTAAATTTTGGAGTGCTTGAGCACTAACCTCACCAAGAACCTGTTTTGTTTGCGGGGTGGGGTGGGGGGCATCACTTAGATTTGCACAGCACCCTGGCCTGATTTGTGTTCCATATGAATCCCACACACAGTTTTTGATTTTCAAGAGCAACCCTTTTGAAAAAGATAAACTCAAAGCCATCAGTGTCATAAGAACCACACCACAATGTACTATGTCTGTAGGCCACGTCTGCATTTGCTCAATGACCTTGCATTAAAAAGAGATATGACCACATTGGCTTCCTCTTTTAGTGCCACATCATCCTTCTGCTACTTTATTGCTACACTTGCATGGTTAGGAAACCTTTTTCCCTGTCAGCTTTTTACTTTTCAAATAATTATTATACAGTTAGGTATAAACGGTGAAAATCTATTATAATTCTTTTACAGCACTGTATAAAAGTCTCAAGCCACTGCTCTTTTCTTTATATTTTGTGAGGAAAATAGGAAATACGTGCAATGAATTATTGAAACATGTGCAAACATAAATGGAAATACAGTAAATGAACCTCTCGAAACATGGCTGTCCAGTTTTGGGACCAGGAAGCAGAATTGGAGTCTTACATGCCTCCTGGCAGCTTCTTTCCACCTGTTATTTCCCCCCAAATCCCATTCTCGTAGAGACTGTGTCTGCTCCCAGACTAGCTCAAATAAACTCACCAAAAATTAGTATAAAACAAGTTAAACTTAAAAAATTACAAGGAAAAAAATAATGTAACCTCTTTCAACAGCACCAAAGAGCAAAGCAATTAAATGTGGACTAGTTATGTCAGGGTTTGCTGTGGTGTGGACCTAAAAATGGACAGACTCAGGTATGAATGGATAAGAAGGTTTAATTCACAAATATCAGAATTATACAGAACACAGTCACTTTGCAGAATGTGCAAGGCAGAGATGGGCAAGAGGAAAATCCACAGGAAAGGTGTGAATTCCAGAATGTTTTAGAACCAAAGCAAGAGTGAGCGTCGGTCATGCAGGTAATCCTCAATGTGCTCCGGGTGGAAGTCTTGGCAGGCTTACCAGGAAAACAGGAGAGAGGGCTTAGTAAGTGACAGGAAAACAGAACTTGAGCAGAACAAGAGTAAGAACACAGTGCAACGAAAAATCCCAGCAGAGTGTACAGGGAACAGCTTGTCTTAAATATTCCACTGACAAGAGATCTAGAACAGGTGTGCAGCCACACTCCACCCCAAACACACCCATGCACCTGAGGACTAAGCAGATGGACAAGGGGACCATGACAATTGAAGATTAAGTCCCTGTTAGTAAAGGACTTCATAATTCATCAACATGGTGACTTATTTTGTCTTACAGAAACCAAGTTGTAATGAGACCTAAGGTTTCAGCAGAGCACTGCATTATGATGAATTGACCTACGTTATTCATGTTATCTCTCAGTGGTTTTATTGTTGTGGCTGATCAGTATGGAAAAAATGCACATTACTTATCACCTCACTGATCTATTTAAAGGTACATTTAAACTGCATCCTCTCATTATGAATGGAACAGATTAGTGATTTTGCCATGACATCAGTATCAGCCTTGTTGATTATACGCTCACGTCATTGTCAGAGTTCTCTGTAATCAAATGTCCTCCTCCAATTACCTCAGCAGCTTCAGGGGCCTGCACTGGCAGCGTTGGCATGGCAACTACACTTGGACTTTCCTTTTGTTGAATGAATGAATGTATTTGAAGATGAACTTCCATGTCCCTCTTTCTCTGCCTCTGCAAACATCCCTATTAAACCCCCATTAAGCTTTAATGACCTCACTTCAGCTAAATGCCCCAAACAAGACCTCAAGTACGGTGTGCCTTCAGCAGAGCCTCTGCATCTGTCATTCTGTCCTCCTGCTCTGAATTTATCATGATTATTACTAAATTTCCTGCTGCAGTCATTCATAGGACATTTCCTCACATTTCTTCTTTGCCAGCTTTTTACATCTTTCCGGTTCAGTGAAACTCAGAATGTCCTGCTGTTCTTCTCTAGCTGGACAAAAAAAAAGGAAAAAACAGAAAGCTGATTAAATCTAATCCAGAGAACTGTTTTCTACATTTAAAGAGGTTTTTTTGTTTTTGTTTTTTTTTTAAAAAGGGATAATACTCAATAAGTAAACACTCATTTATTGTGTTTTTATTGAGTATGTTCACACTGGTGGAAATAAGAGCCCTGAGTTATGAAATTACAAGCCAGTTAATAAAAAAAAGTTGGTTGTTGGCTATTTAGAATGTAGAAAATAAAATAAAAACACACTTTAGTTAAATGAAAAAATTGCAACAAGAATATTTGATCAACAGATGCTCTTGTCATATTTTTCATCCCTCAACCCATCCGTTTTCTTCCTCATCCATTTCAAGGTTATGGAGGTGCTGGAGCCTATCCTAGCTGCCATAGGGCAAGAGGAAGAGTGCTCTGGATGGGGTACCAGTACATTACAAGGCTTACCAAGAGAGACAGAAAATCATTCATCATAGCACTTAATCCCACAACAAATTTAGAATCACAAACTAGACAATGCAATTTCTATCATGTCTAAAATTGCAGTTGAAGAGGTGTGCCTAATAAAGTGTCCAGTTAGTTCCTGCCATGTGATTGCCTGATCAGATACTTGCGTTAATGTACAGTTAAACAGGTGTGCCTAAAATGCATGTCTTTGGATTTTGAGGGAAAACTCAAGTAGTCGGAAGGAATGTGCAAGCTCTCTAGCCAGGTGCCAGATTCAAACCCAGGACCTTCTTACTGTCAAGTGACAGTTCAGTGCTTATCACTGTTTCCTCACAGCAAGAAGGTTCATGGTTTGAGCCCTGGCTAGGACCTGTCTGTGTGCAGTTTGTATGTTCTCCCTGTGTCTGTGTGAGTGTTCTCCAGGTACTCCGGCTTCGTTCCACAGTCCAAAGACATGCTCATTAAGTTTACTTTATTTCCACCAGTGTGTACATACTCAGTAATAACAAGAGAAAGGGTCATTTACTTATTGTTTGAGTATTAATCTTTAAATGCAGAAAACGGTTCTCTGGATGAGATTTAATCAACATTCAGTGAGGTGACCAAGGGCCTGAAGGTCACTCTGTCAGAGCTCCATCGTTCCTCTATGGAGAGAGGAGAACCTTTCAGAAGGACAACCATCTCTGCAGCAATCCACCAATCAGTCCTGTATGGTAGAGTGGTCAGACAGAAGCCACTCCTTAGTAAAAGGCACATGGCAGTCCGCCAGGAGTTTGCCAAAAGGCACCTGAAAGGCTCTCAGACTATGAGAAACAAAATTCTCTGGTCTGATTGATCTCTCTGGCATGAATGCCAGGCGTCATGTTTGGAGGAAACCAGGCACCACTCATCACCTGGCCAGTACCATCCCTACAGTGAAGCATGGTGATGGCAGCATGTTTTTCAGCAACAGGAACTGGGAGACTAGTCAGGATAGAGGGAAAGATGAATGCAGCAATGTACAGAGGCATCCTGGATAAAACCTGCTCCAGAGCGCTCTTGACCTCAGAGTGGGGCAATGGTTCATCCTTCAGCAGGACAACAAACCTAAACACAAACTCTGTGAATGTCCTTGAGTGGCCCAGCCAGAGCCCAGACTTGAATCCGATTGAAGATCTCTGGAGAGATCTGAAAATGGTTGTGCACCAACGCTGCTCATCCAATCTGTTGGAGCTTGAGAGGTTCTGCAAAGAGGACTGGGCGAAACTGCCCAAAGATAGGTGCGCCAAGCTTGTGGCATCATATTCAAGAAGACTTTAGGCTATAATTGCTGCCAAAGGTGCATCAACAAAGTATTGAGCAAAGGCTGTGAATACTTACGTACATGTGATGTCTTGATTTTTCATTTTTAATACATTTGCAAACACTTAAAAAAATACTTTTTTCACATTGTCATTATGAGGTGTTGTGTGTTGAATTTTAATGGAAAGAATGAATTTAATCCGTTTTGGAATAAGGCTGTAACACAACAAAATATGGAAAACATGAAGCGTTGTGAATACTTTCCAGATGCACTGTAGTTGGTGATTCTAAATTGGTCTTGGATGTGACTGGCTTAAAATGTGACTTGTAGTCTCAAGTGTTTTGAGTGGTCAGTAAGACCAAAAAAAGTGCTAAATAAATGTGAGTGCATTAGATTAGATTACCACTGTGTTGACCTTTGTCATTTTTTTCATAGTGTGCCAGCTGGTTTTGGTAGGTGACAGATCTGGACTACAGACAGACCAGTATATCCCTTATTTACTACAGAACCAGATATGCTTAATGTGATTTGGCATTATCTTGCTGAAATAAGCAAAAGATTTGGACTTGATGGCAGCCTGTTACACCAAAACCTGTATTTTTGAGCATCAGTGCTGCTTTCACACATGTGAAAGTAACTAAGATGCCCCATTACTACAAAGATGCTGGCTTTGAAGTGTGCACTTTACTGAAGCACTGTGGAATCATCTTGACGGAGAACGGAACAAAAGGCCACTAACATCCAAAGAAAAGCTTTGGAATGTCCTTCAAGAAGCCTAGAGAACTATTCCTGAAGACTACTTAAAGAAATGACAAGAAAGGTTCAGGCTGTGATGAAGAATAAATGTAATCATACCAAATATTGACTTTCAAGCTGGTTAAAATTGTGCAAACTCTGTTTTTGCCTCGTGTGCCATATTTCTATTTTTCCAAATATTTTAGTATATCATTGCACATTTTTTTCTATTTTTCTAGCAAAATATAAAGAACTGCGGGGTAGCTAAAGATTTTTTACAGCACTGTATCAAGAAGGAGAAAATCACAAGAGAGAAATATAAAAAGTAATGTGTTTATTGCCAGAACCTCTCTGTAATATCAACCACACTATAAAGTTGTAATGTAGTTAGTCTCCAGTGCGATAGCTTGCAGGATGTGGCCAAACCAAGTGTAAATGTGACAAACTGTCAAACTGATTCCACCAGCTAGCTCAAGTTTAGGACACGTGTGAACTGAATCTGGCAAGGACAGGGAGACCTTGTGTCTCTTTGCCCTCATAGGAAGCAAAATTTAAAGTTGCTGGTGTGACACCAAAAATCTTTGATGTATTCAGTATTTATTTTACAACCAGTATTGCTGCTTTAGATCACACTAAATCTTGTATGTACTGTGGCAGGTTCTGCAAGTTCATCTTGTTCTGAAGTCACTTCTTCGTGTACAAAGGCTGTTGGCAAACATGATATTTGCTGCCTTAACTGCCAATTCACAATTGCTCCAAACACAGAGATGCATGGAGATGAAGGGAGCTATGGATGAATACTATGCTTTAACTTTGATGCTTGTTGCCAGGAAACTGAGCCAACTTTTGATCCTTAATCTCACTTAGGAGCCCATCTGCATTAAGAAAATGTCACTTAGGTAATTTGAAAAGATCTTCTTTTATACCACAGCTGTTCAGAAATCATTTTTGAACTTATGTGGAAAAAATACATTCACATTCTCCAAACTCCCCTGGGAAGTTTAGTATATAAAATGTGCTCTGTAATGAATGGTGCTGGTAGAAGCAAGATAAAAAGAATCAAATTTTCCTCAGCTCTTAACTTTTTTGTTATTTCAGCCTTGGAAAGCAAAACTGATAGAGTCCACATTTTCAGTTTTCTATGGCTTTTCATTTTGCTTTGATTAATGGAGGTAGCTCAGGGTGAGTCTGTCTGTTTTGACTCAGTCACAGGTTCACCTTATATGGGCCAGACATCAGGTTTGTTGTGACACTTGTGACCACACTTGCCCTAACCCATGCTAGGCCAGCTTCATGCCAGTGCCAAAAATAGCCCAGATTAGGCCTAAATGTGTCTGCTAGCCTGGCAGAGACCAGACAAAGACTTCTGGACAAGTCTTTTTGCAATCACACCCATCTTAAAATCAGGTGTAATAGCTCAAAGTATTTTGATTGAAATTAACTTAGTTTACTAAGTTTTGGGAGTCGTGTATTTTAATTTTCATTCAGGCTAATCCTCTACACATGGAGTGCAAGTCAAAGTTATTACAAACCTGGTCTTTTAGGCTTTTAATGGTTATATTTTTTCTTGAGTGCCGCCATAGTGTAGTGGTTTACACATTCATCTCACAAGTGAAAGGTCTCTGGTTTGATTCCAGGTGGGGACACAAACCCCTCTCATCATGGAGGGTTGTATCCAGAGGCGCATCCAGTGTAAAATCTCTGCCAAATTACCAATACAGATTATTCTGCTGTGGCAACCTCTTGGGGAGAATAGAAGGGAGCAGCCGAAGGTACATCAATGGTTCTATTTTTCTTTAAGGCAAAACTATTCAAAGGTAGGTCAGGATCAGAGAAGCTGTGGTGAATGAAACTGCCATGTGAATCTTTTCAGGGACATCTGCGTGTGCAGTCTTCCATCTGTCTTTTGCTGAAAGCAAACTCCACTGCCTAGACACGTTAAGTTCAGTTCGTATCAGTCAGGCAGTTGAAACATGGTGTGTGACAGACATAAGAATATCAAGCATACAGAGGTGCACATCTGTCAAAATCTGTCCTGAACTGAATAGATAATGCATTATACTTTTAATAATACTGAACCTCACTTTCCACTGGAATTTTTATTGTGTGTGACAGTTTCAGGGAAATTAATGAAACCATGACAGTTTGTCTGGGGGCATGTAGGATCTAGTAATTTTGCAGCTTAATCAATTTTGAGTCTACGGTCAATCAGGATATCTAAGCTTTTGTTGCTCTAATTATTTCCACCCTAAAGGTTCATCAAAAGGCAACCTCCCATCCTTTTGTTAAGGTTCCAGCCTGTGGCAGACTTAAGAAAATGGCCAGCTGGTTTTACAATGACTAAAATGGGTGTGCTGTTGTTGTGTTTAGTCTCCTCCTTTTTTGAACAGGTTTAGTAATTGTGCCACGTGTCATTGTCACCGACTCACTGTTACAACCCTTATACTTACTTAGCTGGAAGTAAAGATACTTTTGTAGCAGTTTTGACAGTCTTGCTCTGACCTGAAGACGTGTTTAATTTCAAATCTGGTCTCAGTATCTCATATTCATAAAGTCCAAGGTTGCTTATTTTGGCTTTACAGCTGTGGGGCTGTAACTGATTAAATCTGTGGATGCTTTTACAGGTGAAAAAATTTTAAAATTAGGGTTTATGGAATTAGTTTTTGAGTCCACATACATTAAAGAATGATTCAACACCTTTGAATTCTCAGACCCAGTGTTTCTGGGTCATATCATTAAGAAGTACTTTGCTGAGTGGTCTGCAAGTCCAGAGTTAAATACGAAAGCCACATTTAGATATGCAGTCCCAAATTGTAGTATATCTGTTTATATTGCTCACGAACCATATGTTCAGTTATTCTGTATTTGAATATTTATATTTTAAACAAATATGTCCTTTAATCTGATCAATATTGCTAGAATTAGAATCCGGTGTAAAAGCTCTGCCAAATTACCAGTGTGGATTAATCCGCTGTAGCGATCCCTTGGCGAAGAATACAAGGGAGCAGCCGAACGGTACATTTTTTAAAACGTACTGTCCCAGAGTGATGCTGAAAAATTAGTGTATGCATTTATTAATTTTAGGCTTGAACATTGTAATTTACTATAAGCCGGCTGTTCTACAACCCCAGTTCAAAAAAAAGATTGGGACACTGTGAAAAATATGAATAAAAACACAATGCAATGATTTGCAAAACCAATTTTATTCACGAAAGAACATCAAAAACATGTCAAATGTTGAAAGTCAGGCATTTCATATTTCAGATTTTTTTCATATTTCATGAAAAATACTAGCTCATCTTGAATTTGATGGCAGCAACACAGCTCAAAAACGTTAGGACAGGGCCATGTTTACATTGTATAGCATCCCCTCTTCTTTTAACAACAGTCTGTAAAAATCTGGGAACTGAGGAGTCCAGCTGCTGGAACACTTGGCAGAAGAATGTTGTCTTATTCTTGTCTGATATAGGATTCCAGTTGCTCAACAGTCTTGGGTCGTCTTTGTCTTATTTTGCATTTCATGATACACCAAATGTTTTCAACTGGTGAAAGGTCTAGCTTGCAGGAAAGCCAGTTCAGCAGCAGCTGGACTCTTCTACTATGAAGCCATGATGTTTTAATAGCTGCAGTATCTGGTTTAGCATTATCTTGCTGAAATATGCAAGGCCTTCCCAAAAAAAGGCATCATCTGGAGGGGAGCATGTGTTGCTCTAAAACCTGTATATACATTGTCACACTGATGGTGCCTTTCCAAATGTGCAAGTTCCCCATATCATAGGCACTAATGCACCCCCATGCCATCAGAAGATTTTGAACTGAACCCTGATAACAAGCTAGATGGTCCCTCTCCTCTCCTAGCCCTGAGGACTTCACACCCATGATTTCCTAACAGAATTTCAAGTTTTGATTTGTCTGATGAGCAGTTTTCCAGTCCATTTTAAATAACTTTGGCCCAGAGAACACAGGGACATTTCTGAATTATGCTCACAAAAAGCTTCTTTTCTGCATGTTAGAGCTTTAACCTGCATTTTTAGATGGATGGGCCATGGATGGTTGTCACAGACAATGATTTCTGGAAGTGATGCTGAGCCCATGAGCGATTTCCATGACAGAATCCTTCCTGTTTGCAATGCAGTGCCGCCTGATGTTATGAAGATCACCAGCAACCAATACTAGTTTCTGGCCTTGTGCAGAGAGATGTCTCCACATTCTTGTAATCTTTTGACATTATGAACTGTAGATGGCGGAATGTTCATGACATTACTCTGAAATTGCTCACAGTTTCTCACAGATTGCTGTACCTCTGCTCATTTTACTTCTTAGGGACTCTCTCTTTTCTCTCCTTAACCCATAAGAATCCAGACGCATTTTTCCTTACAGGAAAATTATGGAGGATATACAACAGACCAAGATGCCCACACAGCGGTAGAAAATGTAAAGTGTTTGTTACATGCATGTCACCATGGGTTCTTACTGTACGGGTTACGTCGCTTTTTTTTTTTATACCCAATCACCATTACATTGCCAATTAACTTAATTAGTCACATGTTCCTCCAGCTGTTTATTTTTAGTACCACTTTCTTTTCCAGCCCTTTGTTGCACCTGCTCCTGCTTGTATTTTTCATGAAATAGTAAAATGTTGCACTTTCAACATTTGATATATTTTCTGTTCTCTTTTGTGGATAAAATATTGGCTTATGAGAACTGCAGTTGTTGCAATGTATTTTTATTTATAACTTACACAGCATCCCATCATTTTTGGAACTGGAGTTGTATATTCACTTATCTAATAAGAATTAGTTTTAATATTTATGCATAGTGCTGTGATTTAAATTCAGTGCTATACTTCATTACATATGCAGGCTTGTAGCTACAGTAATTATGGTTATGTCATCTTTGTATGGTTTGACAATCTGGGAATCTTGCCAACTGGGTGGTGAGGTATAATAATATTTGATTGTGCTCACACATTTATCTTTCCTATTAAACTATTTTCATGGACTCAGCTGCACCCTCTCTTCAAATCCTTTATTTCCTTATCCTCCACCAGTAGAACCTACCCTGCAGTAGTTCTGAAGATAAGCGCTGACTGTACCTGCTGAACTGCTTTTGAAGTTCCTCAGTGATTTACTAGCACATTGTGCTGCCCACACACACCTCTATAACACACTGTACTGTATATAGATAGATAGATACTGTATCTGACATATATATATATATATATATATATATATATATATATATATATATATATATAT
>VUQH01089415.1:4323-16958 GCA_015106775.1 Etroplus canarensis | reverse complement strand
TTACTCAGAATGTAAACTAAACCAGGAAGCATCTTCAGACAGAACAAACCTGTAAAACAATGAAAGTCAATTCTTTACTTTAAGATTATTCTCATTAAAATAAAGCTAAAATGTTCCACCAGATAGGTCAGCTCAAGCACAGGCTGAATAGATTAAAACCAGATTTAAAACATATAACACAAATAAATACAGTGCTGTGATGAAGAAATTTTCCCAAGTAACAGCTAGTGAAACAGACGAACATGTTCTGTTTGTCCTATAGACTTTTTGAGGTTTGATGGCATGATATCTTCTGGAGTCTCAAATGTGCTGATGTGGTTGAAAATTAAGTGAAAATAAAATGGACAGAAAACAAAATACTCTGTAGAAGTTTACACAATACAAAACTGAACTGCTCAATATGTTAAAAAATAATACATTATAAAAAGAAATTTACAAAATGAATGCATGGAAATTATAACTTTAGTCATACGCTATGTTATGAATAATACAAATATTTCAGTCAAGTATTTCAGTCCATTTACTTGCATGCAGTCTGAATGTCTTGTTTTATTGGTCTTAAGGCTGTGTAGCAAATTTCCTCTAGAGGACAACGCTTAACCGATTATGTGCTGTTAGAAGTTACTATGAATGTTCTTATCTTTATTTGTTCTTTGTGTTAGAAACAAAGAGATAAAGATGTCACTGCAATGACCTCCTCACTCTTAACTCAGGAAACACAGTATCGGGAGCTATGTGGGTCTGCAGATGTGCATTATTAAATTCCTTTTTTAATTTCTCTTTCAAATTTACCTTTTCTGACCTTTTACCTTTTTCAAATTTTATAAATTTTTTCCCCACTTATGAGGCTCTAAGGCTGTTCTTAATTTTAGACATTAAAAAGAAACAAAAATGTTTTCAATTAGAATGCGTTCTGCCAGTGCAAGAGTATTTGACGAGACCTGTACTGGTTGTTGAAGGTCTGTGCAACCATTATTTGCAAATGAAGGGATATGTAAAATGTTAAAGAACAAATCTAATATAAACACAAACACACAATTTAAGAAAAAAAACAACAACAAAAGCAATCACAATTACACCAAAGTGTGTTGTTAGTTCTGGTATTTTATTTTTCTTTTGTGAAGCAATTTGTACTGTAATGATTTTTGTTTTCACCGAGTTCTTCTGGTAAGGGATTGTGTTGTGTCCAGTGTGTCAGTACTTGTGTTACATTGTGTTTTCTGGAATTCTGACAAATAAAAGCAAACAGCTGTAGAGGAAGAAGGCAGGAACACTTAATAAAACTTACATATACAATTTAAGCCGTAAAACAAAATTATTAGGTCATTGTTGAATACACAGTCCACAATAAAATTAATTCTTAGTTGTCAAAATAGTCAGATTTTAAAATTTAGTTTTAGGATGTCAGTTGAAGTTGAACACTCAGAATGCAAATGAAACCAGGGAACATCTTCAGACAGAACCTAAGAAGGCTGATGTGACGTGATACAGGAAGCACACTTGAAGACAGAAATGATCTTCACCCGACATACAAGATATTCACACTGTTCACCAGCTGACAAGGCAGATCAGGATGGTTTTTCATTGCAAACAAAAACAAACTAAAGAACTGTTCAAAAAAAGAACATAAAGAACAATTTAAAAAAAATGGAAGGATGACCAATGATCATTGGGCAGCTAGTCGGCACATCAATCTTGCTATGCCCCACTCTGAAAAAAAGATCAATGCTCAAATTCTTTTAAAACCCACTACTAGGCCAAACCATACAAGCATCTAATCATTTATGTACCTTCCATTGCTCCCTTGTATTTTCCTCAAGGGGTCGCCAATGCAGATTAATTTTCCCCCTTCAAAAATTTTTTACAAATAAATGTTGATAGCCATTCTGCATTGTGATATCGATTTATACAGGTACATCTCAAAAAATTTGAATGTCATGAAAAAGTTCAATATTTTTTGTCACTCATTTCAGAAAGTCAAGTTCATATATTATATAGATTCATTGCACAGAGTGAACTATTTCAAGCCTTGATTTCTTAAAATTGTGACGATTACTGCTTACAGATAATGAAAAGCCAAAATTCAGTGTATCAGAAAATTAGAATATTGTGAAAAAGTTTAATATTGGAAAATCATGGTGTCACACCCTAATTAGCTAATTATCCCAAAGCACCTGCAAAGGTTTACTGAGCCTTTAAATGGTCTCTTAGTTTGGGTGAGTGGGCTACACAATCATGGGGAAGACTGCTGATTTGACAGATGTCCAGAAGACAGTCATTGACACTTTTTACAAGGAGGGAAAGCCACAAAAGGTCATTGCTAAAGAGGCTGGTTGTTCACAGAGTGCTGTATCCAAGCATATTCACAGAAAGTTGAATGGAAGGAAAAAGTGTGGTTTGCACCAACAAAAGGGATAACTGCAGTCTTGTGAGGATTGTCAGGCAAAATCCATTCAAGAATTTGAGGGAGCTTCACAAGCAGTGGGCTGAGGCTGGAGTCAGCGCATCATGAGCCACTACGAATCCTAGACACGGGCTACAAATGTTGCATTCCTCTTGTTACTCCTAAACAGAGACAAAGTCAGAAGCATCTTACCTGGGCCGTGGAGAAAAAGAAATTAACTGTTCCTCAGTGGTCTAAAGTCCTCTTTTTAGATGAAAGTAAATTTTGCATTCCATTTCACGTTGTTTGAAGTCCAGTGTAAAGTTTCCACAGTCAGCGATGATTTGGACTGCCATGGCATCTGCTGGTGTGGTCTACTGTGTTTTCTGAAGTCCACAGTCAACGCAGCCATCTACCAGGAAATTTTAGAGCACTTCATGCTTTCCTTCTGCTGACAAGCTTTATGGAGATGCTGATTTCATATTCCAGCAGGACTTGGCACCTGCCCACACTGCCAAAGGTACCAAAAGCTGGTTCAGTGACCATGGTGTTACTGTGCTTGATTGGCCAGCAAACTTGCCTGACCTGAAGGCCATAGATTCTCTGTGGGGTATTGTCAAGAGGAAAATGAGACACCAGACCCAACAATGCAGATGACTTGAATGCTGCTATCAAAGCAACCTGGGCTCCCATTACACCTGGGCATTGCCTCCATGCCATTCTGAGCTGATGCAGTGATTCATGCAAAAGGAGGACCAACCAAGTATTGAGTGCTGAGAAATGAACATTTTTCAGAAGCCTGACACTTCTGTTTAAAATATCTTTGTTTTTATTGATCTTATGTAATATTCTAATTTTCAGAGACGCTGAATTTTGGGTTTTCATTATTTGTAAGCCGTAATCATCAATATTTCAAGAAATAAAGGCTTGAAAATGTTATGGTCCCCTGAGCTCCAGGTGCAGACTCGCCCTCTCTGTCTGTCTCTCCCTCTTTTTCTCTCTGTCTTGTGGGGATGGAACTACTAATTGTGCTTAATTACAGGAGCAGGTGTGGGATGCTGGGGGAACATCTCACACACCTGCTCTCTATCCAGCTGATTATTGTCTTGGGTTCACAAGCACAGCAGAGACTCTGTCTATTCTGAACCACAGTTTTAGCTTACGATCTGCCTATTGGTTATTGCATCTTGCCTCTGCCTCATCTTGGATGCTGACCTCCTGTTCTCTCTCGTCCAGCCACTACCTTCCGTGGAGTTGGAGCTTGTGACCCTGTCTTGGACCTTCCCCTGCCAACCTCTGGAGAGAGAGCGAGCCCCGGAGTATTTGCTCCTGTTCCTTGACCTCTTGTATCCTCGGACCTAGCACTCCCCACCAACTCGCCTTGTACCACACTATCCCCTGAGCACCTTGCACCTTTTAAGTTTTGTGTGTATAAATAAACTGTTGAAACTGATCTTGCATCTGCACCGAATCCATCTCTGTTTGAAACCATGACAGCAATATTTCACTGTGTAATGAGTATTTAATATGAGTTTCACTTTCTGAAATGAGTGACAAACATTGAACTTTTTCATGATATTCTAATTTTTTGAGATGTACCTATACTAGCTATTTGGTTTTGATGCTCATGCAAACTAACATTGGGCATAATACCCAGCATTTAATAAGATGGAGATGTGTTTTTTAAAGTGTTTCTTTTTTTCCCCTCTCGCTTGTTCTTCTTTCCCTGAAATTAATTTTCTTTGATTTTATTGTGGGTTACATCTTCCATACACAGTAAGTAGCATCACATGAAAACCTAGTATTCGAGTCTGTCACTTCTGAGCTACTCCAGAAACGTGATGGCACAAGATGGCAGCAATCGACAGGGCGGGTCTGTCAGGGTGTGTGAAGGATCAGATCCGATGCAGAGGCAGTTTTCACAAGTTTTATTATCGGTAGTTAAGAATGTGCGAGAGCTGGACGAGGTGAGTGTGCTCCTTCCTTTTCCTCCAGTTAGGATCTCTGGCTTGGTTAAGAGGTTCGTGGCGCGCTGGTCTGGATAGAGAGAGAGAGAGCAGCCGTCAGAAAGGTCAAGCATAAAAACAGTCTAAGAACCACCGTTCACAGATACAGAAGCACGACGGAGGCTTTCACTAAAGCAACAAGCAACGATCCAGAGATGAGTTGGTGCTCCGCCGCGGTATAAAGCCGAGGAGAAAACGCCAGCTGATGTAGAGCCGGTGTGTCGAGGGGCGTGTCCGGATTCCACAGCTGTAGTGAGGAAAAGGTTAATGACAGGCCCAGCTCAACCCGACAGGGAGAGAGAGAGGTTGAATCCGTACCAAGAGAACAGAGGACCATGACAGGGTCGCCCCCTGGGGACTTAAATATCTATAAAAATCATAAAAATAGACTTAAATTCTGATGACAGATCATGTTAATAATTACTGACTGCACTTTTAAAATCATTATGAATAAATAAATGATTTTGAATACTTGGGCCCACTCTGTAATTATGTCACATAATGAAAATGATGACAAATAAATGTTGAAAAAAAAATAGCGGAAGTTATATTACCCTGGCCTGCATGGTGAATCATTTTTTTGTTTAAATTGGTAAGTGAGCCTGAGAGTCCAAAAAATCCAAGTACAGTCTGTACCAGCTCACCAGGCCCAAGAATGACTTGACTTGGGACTTCAGTCCTGTCCTCACAGCAGACATGATACAACCCAAATTCCAGAAAAGTTGGGACGTTCTTTAAATTTAAACAAAATGAAGAATAAAAGACTTTCAAATCACATGAACCAATATTTTATTCACAACAGAACATAGATAACATAACAAATGTTCAAATTGGGAAACTGTACATCTTCATCCACTAAATGACCTCATTTTAAATTTGATGCCTGCTGTAGGTCTCAAAAAAGTTGACACGGGGCATCAAATGGCTGAAAAAGCAAGAAAGTTAAAAAAAGATTCAGCTGGGAGAACATCTAGCAAGTAATTAAGTTGATTGATATCATGTCTGTAACATGATTAGCTATAAAAGGGATGTCTTAGAGAGGCAGAGTTTCTCAGAAGTAAAGATGGGCAGAGGCTCTCCAATCTGTGAAAGAGTGCATAAAAAGATTGTGGAGTACTACTAAAACAATGTTTCTCAATGTCAAATTGGAAAGGCTTTGCAGTTCTCATCATGTACATTGCACAAAATCATCAAAACAAACATGAGATAACAATGCATCACTCATCAGCATGATTGTGTCACTGACACTGACTGCCAGGTTTGCTTTTCCGGGAGGGGATGTTGTTGAGGATGTTTTGACAAGGAGCGTTTCGTGTATTTACTGACTACACAGCAGGATATAGTGCGTTTTAACTCCAGGAATGCTGTCGGTTAACGCTTTGCGGATCGTGTGCTCCTCCCGGGCTGTGCTGCACCCATGCTGGCTAAAACCCAACCGGTTGTCTGTTTGTAAAGCTGTAACATGTTCAGCACGCTGCGTGTCCACGAGCCTCCACTGACATTACTAAATGGGCCCAGGAGTACTTCTAGAAACCACTGTCGGTTAACACAATCCACCTTGCCATCTGCAGATGACAACTAAAGCTCTATCATGCAAAAAAGGAAACCATATTTGAATGTGATCCAGAAGCGCTGTTACGTCCTGTGGGCCAAGACTCATTTGAAATGGACTGTTTCAAAGTGGGTGATATGGTGTGGCATGGTGCGGTGTGGACCCAATATGCAGACTCGCGGAGTCAGAGGATAAAACTCAAAAGGGCTTTATTGGCCAAAGCACAAATGATACAGTTCACAATCCAAAGGTTGTCCTGGAGGTGTGGAAAGCTCCAGGCAGAATCCAGAGTACGGAACGGGAGGAAGCCGGGGAGAGAACATGAGGGGAGACGAAGACGCTACCAGGAACAAACCAGAATGACACGATGAGGATGAGACGGGGAGACAGGACTGAAATAGACAGAGACGGACCAATGAACGGGCAACAGGTGGAAGGGAGACACGGTTGACACAATCTGGACAGGAAGTGCAGTGGGGATCAGACATACTATCACAATAAGACAAGACTTGACGCAGACAGAGACGGAGACCACTAGGGATGAGGAAAGGCAGGGAACCAGGGAAAGAAAAGGGGAGATGAACTCCAAAAGAGGAGGCTAAAAGGGGAACCATGACAGTGGGTTCTATGGTCAGACGAGTCCAAATTTGACATTCTTGTTGGTATTCACGGACACCGCGTCCTCTGAGCTAAAGAGAAGGGAGACCTTCCAGCGTGTTGCCAGCATTCAGTTCCAAAGCCAGCATCTCTGATGCTATGGGGGTGCATACGGTGTGGGCAGCTTGCATGTTTTGGAAGGAACTATGAATGCTGAAAGGTTTTAGAGCAACATATGCTCCCCTCCAGATGACATCTATTTCAAGGAAGGCCTTGTGTATTTCAGTGGGACAATGCAAAACCACATACTGCAGCTATTACAACAGCATGGCTTCGACGAAGAAGAGTCTGGGTGATGAATTGGCCTGCCTGCAGTCCAGATCTTTCACCTATAGAGAACATTTGGCACATCATTAAACGAAAAATACATCAAAGATGGCCACAAACTCTTCAGAAGCTGTAAACCTATATCAGACAAGAATGGAATTGAATTCCATCACTAAAACTCCAGGCACTCATAACCTCCATGCCCAGACTTCTTCAAACAGTTTTGAAAAGAAGAGGAGATGCTACACCATGCCCCTGTCCCAAGTATTTTGAGACCTGTAGCAAGCATCAAATTTGAAATTAGCTCGTTTGTGCATAAAATTGTAACATTTCTCAGTTTAAACATTTGTTATGTTATTTGTATTCTGTTGTGAATAAAATATCTGCTCGTGAAATTTGAAAGTCTTTTAGTTTTCATTTTGTTTAAATTTAAACAACTTTTTTTTTAAAAATTCAGGTTGTAGAATCAACTTTACTAACATGTAATGTTCTTGAGTTTGGAAGTTTGGTTTTGAATGTTTTTGAGTTCTTTTATGATTTTGAATGCTGTCCTTCTTCCACAGTTTTAAGATTCTAGTTTTCATATTCTGTTATTTGCATTATTTGTTGTTGGTTATATTACTCAAGCAAGCTTTGTTTAGTTTAGTTATTTAGTTCTCCAGATGTTTTCCTGCTGTGTTCCTCTCTTTCATCAAGTTTAGTCTTGTGTCATGTTCCAAGTTATGTTTTCTGTTTCCTTTTTTATTTTGTAACCAGTCTGGTCTCATGCTTTATGTGCAGTTTTACTTTCTGTCCTTGATGTCACCTGTACTCTCCTCCCCCCTGATTTTTGTTTGCTTATTATTCCTTGTCTATTTATACTCTGCCGCTCCTACACTGTTTTCTCAGGAATCTGTAGAAAAATGTCAAGGGGCAAGATCTTAAGAAAATCCTTTCTTTGCTCAGGTGTGCCAAATCCAGCTAAGTCTACTTTTTTCCAATAGGTAGAAATTGCTGTACGGCCTCCCCCTCTTCTGCCACAGCATAAACAAAAAGGGAATGGTGTGCAGTTCTGGAACAGAGCTACCTGCACACCATTTCTTCTACATTTTGATGTGGAAGGTCAAGCAGTTTACCCTCTGACATGATGATTCGGTACTAGACCTCTCCAACCTTCCTCTTCACCTGCTAAGGGCCTTGCCACTTTGCCAGCAGTTTTTACTCAAATGTGGGCAAAAATAACAGGACTTGCTCAACAGGCTCCAAACTACACTTTCTTGCTGAACAATCATACCATTCTTTCTGGTTTGCTTGTGATTGAAGCACGTTCTCGTGAGCCATGATGGTAGTCTTCATTAGCTGATCATGCATCTTCATCATGATGAAGGAGATGACATTTTTAGGTGAGTCAGAGTCCTCCCACATCTGGTAAATGGTGTCTACTTATAGAGCACTTTTATCACCTTATTTCTAAGACCCAAAGCGCTTTACAGTTACACTCACTCACCCATTCACACACCAATGCCATGCAAGGCACTAACCAGGCCATCAGGAGCAACGTGGGGTTAAGTGTCTTGCCCAAGGACGCATGGGCCAGCAGAGTGGGAATCGAACCTACAATCAACCGATCAGAGGTCGACCGTTCTACCACTGCACCATGGCAGCCCACATCTGAAGAATATCTAGGGGCCATCTGATCTGGTGACTTTAGATCAGCTCAAAAGGTGAAAATCCTGTCGAACTTCACAATAAGCAAAGAACTGGAATGGAGGAACTTATCCCAGTCTCTTCCTGTGTAAACTGGTAAACAGGTAAAATGGTAAAATCGTGTAAAATTGGTTACAACCTGTGCCTGACAGAGTAGAAAAGGATGTGCCATTTGACAATATGTTTGTTAAAGGTGACCCAGACAATGCATTTTGAGAAGCAAACAAATTTTGACTTTTGGCCTATGAAATTGGTTGAACAGCACACTGTTGTCATGGCCAGTTGTAAATTTCTGCCAGTCTTTCAAAGGTAGTAAGGTACTATTTGATATCATCTGATTCTTCTAAACTTTGCATGTTGGGGTCTCTAGCTGGAATGCCACTTGACACTGGTGTCTGTTGACTAGCCCTGGTGACTGGGTAAGGTTCCATTGGAGTTGTCACCTGAAGGGACAGGATGCTAAGTTGTCTCCTTTTCCTGTCTTTTATCTCTTTCCATTTGGACTTGGATGAATATCTTCAACATATTGGTGAAAAAGGCCAGACTAGACTCTGCATACAAACTGGAGGTAATCCCAGACTGGATGGTCTGTAGTGGCACCTTCCTCCACATAATCTGTTTGCTGTTGTTGCTGCTGAAGCTTCTTGGGAGGCATCCTTGTGGGAACTTCTGACACCACATGTAAGAGGGGTGATGTGATGTGATAGAGGAAGCACACTTATCTTCACCCAATGTGTAATATATGCACTGTTCACTTGTTGACGAGGCAGAACAGGATAGTTTTATGTGGCAAACAAATTTTTCCAGAGTGTATGGTGTACCGCCATGGAACACTTCCTTGCAGTGACTGAAAAAGGCCATCAGGTCATCTGGACAGCTACTGTAGCTCTCATGGAATGACATAATGATAGACATTAACATTTTTTGCTCAAGAAACACTGAACCAAATATACTCTCCTTATAGATTCCCCATCACTTTCTCACAACTGTGAACTGGTATCTATGGTCCCAGGTAGCCATCAGCACAATAAAGAGTTCTCCTTTGTAGTTAAAGTGGTCACTCCTTCCATGAAGCTGTGCCTTGATAACATGTTTTCCAACCATGCTGCCGACGCAGTTCAGAAAGCTCCATAAATGCCGAAAATCTTTTAACTGTGAGACTGTGGGGCAGGGAGGAAACTCTGGCTGCAGTGTTTTTCACAAAGATTTACAGGCTCCAGAGATTATGGAGGGCACTGTGCTCAAAAAAAGTTTGTAGGTAAATGCCACACCCTTTTGGTTTGTGCCTAAAGATAAAACTCAGAAGGTGACTGCTAGTCTCTGAGATCTACAGACATACTGTGCGTACTCTGATAAATAAAAGACCACAGACAACAGATCAAATCATCAAATCTACCTGACGGCATCCGAAAATATCTAAAGTACATTTCTTCATTTTTGTCTCTCAGTGGATCAAGTGCCCCAACAAGTTATGCCTCCTTTCACAAACCATTCAGTGGTTGCTAAGAACAGCTAAGAATGTCTCAGCTGTCAGCTTAAGTGTATATATTTTATGCTCACTGTCAAAAGTACACTAGACTGACAATTATTGGGTCCCCATTACATTACACAACACCTAAAGGACCTTTTATAACACTTATAAAACAATTTGTTTTTAATTCAAATTTGCTGTGTTGCACTGTTGTTTTTTTTTATTTGCACATTACTTATTTATTAAAAATTTAGTTTTCTATATGTCCTTATTTAGCTCTTTAATGGTACAGTAGAATGTCTAAATGTTTTATTTAAAGTGTGAAAACTATAAAACTTTTTCATGTACTGTTAATACAGATTAGTTTTCTGACAAGAATCCACTTTGGAACTCTAATGCTACTTGTATTTCTGATTTTTAAATAACAGTCTGTCATCTGGGTTCCACAGCTTCATCAGTAGTGAGACTGTGGGGCAGGTAAGAGACTCTGGCTGCAGTCCACAAAACTTTACAGGCTCCAGAGATTATGGAGGGCACTGTGCTCAAAACCAGTTTGTAGCTAAAGGCCACACCCTTTTAGTTTGTGCCCAAAGCTAAAACTCAGAAGGTGACTCCTAGACTCTGATCTACAGACATACTGTGCGTACTCTGATAAATAAAAGGCTGCAGTCAACAGATCAGATCATCAAATCTACCTGGCGACATCCAAAAATATCTAAAGTACATTTCCTCATTTTTGTCTCTGTGGGTCAAGTGGCACAACAAATTTTGCCTCCTTTTACAAACAGTTCAGTGGGTGTATAGACCATCTTCAGTGATGCTATCTCTCTTTTCGCCATATCAGTTTTTTCATTATGACCATCTCTTGTTCAATATTTATCAGCTCCAACTTGACAAGCATTTCTGTTATAGTTGCCATAGTCTCATATAAACACAGGAAGTACAGATGTGTACAAAGCTAAAAAAAAGTCTCAGCTGTCAGCTTAACTGTATATTGTCAAAAGTACACCAGACTGACAAAATTATTGGGCCACCTACACTTTGTACCTAAAGGACCTTTTATAACATCTCATTGTAAATCCAAAGGCATTATTATGGCGTCTGTCCTCCCTTCGGAGCTACAACAGCTTCCACTCTTCTGGGGAGGCTTTCTACAAGATTTTGTAGTGTGCATGTGGGAATTCTTTCCCATTCATCCAGAAGAGCATTTGTGAGGTGAGACACTGATGTTGGATAAGAGGGCCTTATTTGCAGTCTCCATTCTAGTTCATCCCAAGTGTGTTGGATGGGGTTGAGGACAGGGCTCTGTGCAGGCCAATCAAATTCATCCACACCAAACTCAGCAGAGCATTTACACACTATTTGCCTCAGCACTTGGTGACCCCACTCTGACATGAAGTGGCAGACCACATGGTTACAAGGTTGCTGTGTTTAGTAAATGCTTTCGCTTTGTGATAATACCACCTAAAGTTGATCATAGAATATCTGGGAGGGAAGAATTTTTTTAATATACTTGCTGCATTGGTGGCACTCTATTACAGTACCACACTCATATTCATTGAGCTCTTCCGAATAACACATTCTTTCACAAATGTTTGCAAAGGCAGATGGCATGTCTACGTGTTTAACACACCTGTGGCAATGGGACTGAAATACCTGAACTCAGTGATTAAGAGGTGTAGTCCAGTATTTTTGTAAAAATAGTGTATTTACCTTTGGATTTTAACTTACATTAGACAATATATGTACATTATCCATTGCTCATTAAGTATGTTAATTTATAATATCCTATGCTACAAATGAAGAGGAACAACTGTGTGAGTTAATTGCTAAATACTCAAACATATATTTTTGAGTTCATATGGTAGCTACATTTAAGTCACAGCTTAGGAGGAAGAGGGGGTCATCTAATATTTGGAAGGTTGGTAGTTTAATACCTGGCTCCTCCAGTTTGTGGTAATAGGGTGACTAGATCTCAGCAAATCAAAAGAGAGATTATTTGTGTGGGATACAATGTGTAGTGTAAAAATCACGTATATATCATACGTAGCTGGCTTTTAAAAGTAGCACACATAAACTATACTATAAAACAATACCAACATCAAGTGTGTGTGTGTGTGTGTGTGTGTGTGTGTGTGTGTGTGTGTGTAAGAGAAGGAAAGGTAGGAGGGTGGAGGTAAGAGTAGGAAATTTAAACTGTGTCTGGTAAAGGGAAAGAGCTGGCTGATAGAGAGAAAAGAGGTAGATATACTGTGTGTACAAGAGGCCAGGTGAAAGGAAGCAAGGCCAAGTGCATCAGAAGTGGATTCAAACTGTTCTACCATGGTGTGGGTAGGAAGAGAAATGGAGTAGGGGTCATCTTGAAGGAAGAGTATGTGAAGAGTGTTCTGGAGGTGAAGAGAGTGTCAGACAGAATTATGACTTTCAGACTGGAAACTGAAGGTGTGATGCTGAATGTTGCTAGTGCATTTGCCTCACAAGTTGGATGCCATTTAGAAGAGAGAGAGGAATTCTGGAGCAAGTTGGATGAAGTGGTAGAGAGTATTCCCAGGGGAGAGAGAGTGGTGATTGGAGCAGACTTCAATGGGCATGTAGGTGAAGGGATCAGAGGGG
>VUQH01089413.1:75678-133204 GCA_015106775.1 Etroplus canarensis | reverse complement strand
CTCCACAGGCTCAGCTGAGAGAAGGAAATGCAGAAACGTACAAAGAAAGTGAAAGATGAGCAACATGGAGGGGAAAAAAGAGGTCAGCAGAAAGGAGAGAAGTAAAGGTACGCTATCAAACACAGAAACACTCCAAGTGTTCAGTTCTTATGCTGCTTTCCGGTTCTGTTTGGAAAGTAGGGAATTCTGGCTTTAAACTGAGACAAACTTCCAAGGAGGACTCTCCTGTTATCTTCTGACTTTATGCCGACAGACACACTTAATAGGATTACTTTTTAAAGATTTCTGTGATTGATTTAAATTTTAGCATATTTCTTCAGAACAAATGTAAAAATCTGCCATTGGAACTTTATTTAATACCAGCTTGTTGAGCTACTTTTTATTTTAATGAACAAACAACTATAGTTTTGGTTTAAGACAAATCTGACCCGATAACACTTGACACACAAGTGGGAAATCACCTACTTCCCACTTTAAACGAAAAGCAGCAGCATATATTTTGCATTACTACTTCAATGCTATTGGTCGGCTTGGTCACGGAAAGGCCGAGGGCTGTCAACAGCGTGCTCACCCGAGGCCTCCCCAAGCAGAGCGGTCCTGCCGATGTTGGAGAGCAGGTGGTCGATGTTGGGGGCGGGCTGCACGTCCTCCGTGTCCACTGGTGTCTGAAGGGACAGGGAAGATTTAGTTTGAAAACTCTAAGCATTTCATCCATAAACTGGAGAGTGTGTGCTGTATTTCAGGAGTATTTTATGTCTTTATTATGTGCAGTAGATGACAGGAAATGAGGAAGAGAGAGAGCCAGACTCAAACCGGGGACGTGGTTAGCATCTCAATCCCTAAGCTGAGCTGAAATGCAGCTATCATTAATTCAACTTAATTTCTAGCGATCGAGCGTTGCGACTGCTGCATACATATGAGATGATTATCATTAGGAAAATATTAGTTAATAAAAGTGGAACACAATCCCTATCAAGACATCATGAATGTGCTGCTTTTGAATGATATGTCAAAAAATTTCACAGAGATAAAAGAATAAATGTGACCTTTCAAACAGCAAAATGACTTATTGTGTTCATCAGACAGCTCCATTACATGATAAAAAAGAAGGCTCATAAATGTCAAATGACTAAATTAAAACTAACGATCTGGTTTGTCGCTCAGTCACTGAGTCATAATTTCCTGAAAAGTACACAAAGAAAGTGATGTTTCCTGTCACTGCTTGGCTGTATTACACAACCTAATAACCATTCAAATTCACTGTAAAGTTAAAGAGGCTCACAAATAGTCTTATCCAGGACAAGTTAATCACATTACACATTCACCTTGCACGCAAAAGCTTTTTGGTTCGAGCCCAGACAAGCCCATTCCACAATGGGAAGGTTGCGTCAGGAAGGGCATCCGGCATAAATTCTCGGCCAAATCATCCCCCGTGGTGTCCCCTTGGGGAAATACAGGGGAGCGGCCAAAGGTATTTATTTATTTAAAGGGTTTGAGTTCAGGAGTATTATGGTAACATGGTCAGCATTAAACATGGATATAAAAAGCATGAAAATATAAAAACAAATCAGCATATTACTGCCAACAGGACTGCTCCTTCCATGATATTTCAAACTATCACAGCACTATTAGCAGCCAGTCTACCATTTAAAAGAAGAGAGCCGTTGAAAATCTGCCAGCATGATAGGAATAGTGAATATAGGAATAGCAACAGTGGAACGCTGAAAACTGAGCTTCAGATTTTCCACTCGTAAAAATAGGAGGTTATGACCATGATGGAGAACCACGTTATTGCCCCTCAGAACCTGATGCTATGCCTATACTACGGTCCAAGTTCTTGACTGACCTTAGCCAGGTTAAGGCATTATTATGTCATAAATAAACCTATTAAGCAGTATTTACATGGCAGAGGGGCACACGCAAACATTTATTTTATTGCTATTACAGTCCAGAATAATACTCTTAGGAATTGTAGTTCTTGTGAAAATGGAAAATTCCCCTATAAAAGGAAAAGTATGACCTTGAGAACCATTTGGGCAAAGCCCTGTTAGGTGATCACTGTGTGCAAGTTTCATTAAAATCTGAGTGATACTCTAGGAGGAGCAGGGTGTTAGCATATGAATCTTTCGGTCAGATGAGCTAAAAACTAGTTCAGCACATTGAACACTTTGTTAAAACAAAGCTGTACTTTTATAAGGAAATGTGTGAAATGGACTCCCCCCCCATGTTGGTTTTCAGCTGTGGCAGCTATCACTGGCTCTGTAGGTCTTTTCAAAGTGCAAGTCTAAAGCCTTTACTTTGTGTTTGAGAGCATACCTTCTCATCCTTGTCCAACTCTTCAGCAAAAAACCAGGTGCACTGCAAGAAAGACAGAGAATGACATTTTTATACATCAAAGATAGGATATTATTGGATATTAAATAGACATCTTTCCTTTGCATCTCTTACGTGTTGTATGAGTGTTTCTACTATCTTGTAGCGGTCGGGCATGTGCGTGACCATGTCTTTCATGTTGTCCTCAGACGTCCGAACCAGCGTTGGCCCAAACACAAGAGCCAGGTTACGAGGCTCCATCTAAACACACCAGGAATATGCAGATGACATTAACACCAAGGATTTCACAGTGATATCTAACTACTTTTCGTCCACAAATTGTGTTTCTCATGCCTTGTTTTTATCTGAGTGGTCTGCTACAGTCTTTAGGTGACCAACCAGGAACTTCAGAGTGTGGTAATAATGATCTGGCAGGTCGCGGATCTATAAAAGTGAAAGAAAAAGAGAGAGAGAAATGACAAGACTGTAAACCTGTTTAACCTGCCAGACTTCTGAACACACTTTTCCAAAGCAAGCAAACTATACTGCTCGGATTAATTCATGAAAACAAACACATACCAGTTTCTTCATGGTCTTCAGTCTGTCTGATGCGTTTTCCATCCGATTGGCATCAATGAAATCGTTATACTTGTCTGTTAAGATATCAGAAATGTCAACAAACACATACTGTAAGGTGAGATGGTGTTACTTGGCTGCGTTGTGGTATGTGTGCTGGCTTGTTGGAACATGTGCGGCTCACCGTTGGTGAAGAGTGGTTCTGGAAGTTTTCTGAAGAAGGATTTGAGCAAACTACTGACAACATTGAGGTCCTGCCACTTCTGTGGACAACAGAACACACAGAGAAGATGCAGATAATATTATGTATCACCTTCTGTACTAACACTGCCAGTTTAATGTTTTGTTTTCCTTTTTTTCAGAAGAGACTCTACTCTTGGCCTCTGTCTGAAGTATCTACGCTCACCAGCCACTTTATAAGGTATACCTATTCAACTGCTTGCTAATGAAGATATCTAATTAGCCAACCACATAGCACTAACTCAATGCATTAGGCATGTAGACTTGGTCAAAATGACCTGCTGAAGTTCAAACTGAGCATCAGAATGGGGAAGAAAGGTGATATAAGTCACTTTGAAAAGGACACAGTTAGTGGTGCCAGTCAAGCTGGTTGGAGTATTTCAGAAACTTCAATCTACCTGTATTTTCCCACATAACTATCTCTACGGATTACAGAGAATGAGCTGAAGTGAGCAGCAGGTCTCTGGGCAAAAATGCCTTGTTGATGCCAGAAGGCAGAGGAGAATAGCCAGACTGGTTTGTGCTGACAGGAGGGTCAACAGCAAAAAACAGCCACTTGTTACAACCAAGGTATCCAGAAGAGCATCTCTGAACAGAGCATATAGGTTACAGCAACAGAAGACCACACTGGGTGCTACTCCTGTCAGTTAAGAATAGGAAACTGAGGCTACAATTTGCCTGAGCTCACCAAAATGGGAAAATAGAAGCTTAAAAAAAACGGCGTCTGGTCTGTTCTCAGTTTCTGCTGTGACATTTGGATGGTTAAGTCAGAACGTGGCACAATCAACATAGTGATGGTAGCGGTGTACTGGTGCAGGGGATATTTATGTCACACTTTGGGCCCCTTTACCCTTTACCCTCTACCTGAATATTGTTGCTGGCCATGTCCATCCTTTCATAACCACAGTGCATCCATCTCCTAATGGCTACTTCCAGTAAGATAACACCCCATGCCAGAAAACTCAAATCATCTCAAACTGGTTCCTTGAACATGACAATGAGTTCACTGTACTTAAATGGCCTCCAAGGTCACCAGATGTCAATCAAATAGAGCACCTTGGAGATGTGGTTGATTGGGAGATTTGCATCACGGATGTGCAGGTGACAAATCTGCAACAAGTGTGTGATGTCGTCATGGACCAAAATTTCTGAGGAATGTTTCTGAAACCTTGTTGAATCTACACTACTGCTCAAAAGTCCTGGATTGCTTGCAAATTTTATTGTTTTACAAGGCAAAACACATTTTCATGCATTTCACAAACAATTTTACCTATTTCACAAACAATTAAAATAAATCAGATGATTTTTATCAGCAACTGTCAGTTCTCTGCATCAATCTCCTGGTATGGCTGCTAATCCAAGTTAATCATTTTATAAGGCTTACTGATCCTGAAATCTTACTGATCATGAAAACCCTTCTGCAACTGTGTTGCACAGCTGAAAACATTTTTACTAATAAGGGAGCAAAAAAGGAGCATTCTTTAAGTTAGTTTAGTATCTGAAGCATCAGCAGTTGTTTGCTTACAGGCCAGAAAGAAAGAACTTTCTTTAGGGACACGTCAATCTATTGTTGTGATTAGAAAGGAAGGTAATGTGAGAAATTGTGAGGAAACTTAAAATCTCTTGCCATGCTGTTCACTACTCCTTTCAGAGGGCAGCACAAACTGGCTCTAACAAGGGCAGAAAAAGGAGTGGGAGGCCCTGATGCACAACTGTGCAAGAAGATACATATCTGAGAGTGTGTAGTTTAAGACAAAGACGCCTCACAGGTTATTAACTGGCAGCTGCACTAAATAGTACCCGTCACACTTCAGTGTAAGCATCAACAGTAAAGAGGTGACCTTAGGATTTTGGACTTCATGGCAGAATTGCCAAGAAAATGTCATATTTCAAACTGGCCAATATAAAGGAAAGACTGAGACTGGCAAAAGAGAACAGACACTGGACACTGGAAGACTAGAAGAAAGTGTTGTGGACAGATGAATCTAAGTTTGAGGTCTTCGGATCAAACAGAAGAACATTTTTGAGATGCAGTACAAATGAAAAGATGCAAGAACAGTGCTTAATATCATCAGTCAAGCCTGATGGAGGCAGTGGGATGGTCTGGAGGTGCTTTGGAGGTGGTAAAATAGGAGATCTGTACAGAGTTGAAGGGACCTTGAAGAAGGAAAGCTATCGTAAGATTTTGCGACGTCATACCCTGTGGGCAAAACTTGATCAGGGCCAATTTCATCCTACAACAGGATCCAAAACACAAATCCAGAATGTGTCAGCAATATTTAAGAATTAGCAGTCAGCCAGAATTCTGACTGTAATGGAGTGGCCAGCACAGTCCCCAGATCTGAACCCTACTGAGCTGTTGTGGGAGCAGCTTGACTGTATGGTAGTGAAGAAGACTCCATCAAGCCAATCCATCTTGTGGGAAATGGTCCAGGAAGCATGGGGTGAAATCATTATTTTTAACTCTGAGAATGTCAGAATGTCCTATTCATTTGTTGTATTTCCTATTCAGACTAATTTCACGTGTGTTTTCATGGAAAATGAGAGAATTTCCAAGTGATCCTAAACTTTTGAGTGGCAGTGTATGCCATGAAAAATAAAGGCATTTCTGGCAAAAGGGGGTCCAATCTGATACGAGCAAGGTGTAACTAATAAAGTGTCCAGTGAGTATATATAGTTTTTTATATTTATATTTCTTCACCTCTTCTGCAGGGTTGATGTCCACACCCTTGTTGAGCTGCTCCTGAAGCAGCGACACCATGGCGTTATTCCCTGGAACTCGATAGATGCCAGTGTATTCCAGACCCATCTCCTCCACAAGGCCGCAGCAGATTTCCACAATCATTGGAATGAACTGACGAAGTAGATGGATACAAACGAAATGTAACCACAGACATTAAAAAGAAAAATCTGCTTTACTGCATTCAGGTGGAGGAAGAGGTCACTGTGGCTCACTTTGTTATTTGCACCAGGCTGACATTCCTCCAACCTCACACCAAAAGCTTTAGGCCCAGCCTTCTTGGTCTTCTTCATGATGTTAATCCCCCAGGGAGACTTGGGAGGGCTGCTCTCATCTGAGGACAGATTAAACAGAAATTTAGAAACGTCCAAGTTTGACAAAAAAGTCTCCTTATTGAAAAGTTGTCACCCAGAAAAACAAATATTAAAAAGATTTGTAATACACCATCTAGAAATGTAGGATAACATAAAAAGATGGTTGCTCATGTAATAAATCATATACCTGGCCATCATTCTTTAATTATACTAGTCAAGTCATTACAAATATGACCAATCAGTTGAATGTTTTAATGAGATTTTTAAAAACATTTAATCATCTAGATTCAAGAGCTTTATTGTCATTTCAACCACATATAGCTGATGCAGAACATAGTGAAATGAAATAGCATTTCTCCAGGACCTGGTGCAACATATAAACATATGACATATGACAGAGACATTCCACAGTTTAAAATTTAAGTTTAAAAGATTTAAAAAATAAATAAATAAAGTGCAACGTGTGCAACATGTGCAATAGTTGCAAACAATGCAAAGAACCCCTAATTTTGAAACATAGTACAAAGTCCAACATTGTAGAAAACAGTACACAAGAAAGGTAATGAAAAAAAACAACACAAGAACAAGACACTAGCGCTGAAAGAAAAAGAAGTGATGTGCGGTAGCAGCGTTTGAGGTAGTGCAGATTGTGTGTGTGTGTGTGTGTGAGTGTGTGAGAGAGAGCTTTTGTGTAGTACAGTCCTGGGTGATTGAGGAGCCTGATGGCTCTAAAAATGTAAAAAGGCTAGTACTTACTTTGGGAAAAAGTCTTGCAATTTGTTTGTTGTTATATTGTTGCTTTGTGAAAGCAGGATATGACTATGATTAAACATAGAAATGCAAAGCAGTTTACTCAAGGTGCCTCACAAAAAGAGTGAATGTAACAGCTAACTGATGTGCTATTTACAATTTTGAGGAGTTCCAAATACACAAGTAGTGACTGAAAATTGGTCCAATTAATCAATAGTTTTGTAGTCTTTACAGTTTTTTAAACATGACCCCGAGATCCATTTGAAGAGAGACTAAATGACAGATTTAGAGCTCGACATTCAGCAAACACTGTAACTTCTGTGACACTGACCTTTGCCTTCTGGTTTTGAGGTGCGCAGCGCACCAGTAGCATTCTCTGTCTTATTGAGCAGGAAAGGAGGCTTCATACGGGGCAGTCTGGGAGACGAGTCTGGCTTGCCAGCAGCTGGACTGCAGGGGGAGACAGAGATGGGTGTAGGTCCAACTGATCATTTACACTCAGCTGTATTTGCTCATTCTTTACAAGGCTGCAGAGGGTAATATCTGGGACGGGCTGCCAGTTTATCACACAGCTGACACATCCAAACAGACAACTGTTCACACTCACATTCACACTATCAAGTGTATGTTTGAGTTGCAAATTAAGATAACGTGCATGTTTTTGGACTGTGGAAGGCTGGAGAGAACATGTAGGTGCAACAGAACAGTAAGATGTATTATCAGATGACTCACCTTTGTTTCCTGTAGTCATTAAGCTTCTTATTAATGAGGGCCTGTCTGGAAAAGCCGAGCTCCTGCAACAAATGAACACACCTGCATTATAATTCTGTAGAATTTTCTGTTTCTGTGAAAACACATAAAAGGCACCCAATTAGTGAAAATCTGTCTGGTAAAAGTGTGTTCTCTGACCTCGTTGTCTGTCTTGCTGTTCTCCCTGATGACCTTTATCCAGTCCAGCATGTCTTCCCTGTCCTCTGCCTGCAGCAGATACTCACAGAAGTCCTGGGTGGTGAGTCGAAGGGCATGCTTTCGTTTGGTCTCGCTGTATGCGATGTCCACCAAGCAGCCCCGGATGCTAATTGGCTGGTCATCCTCAGCCGAACCTCCGGTTGTGGCCCCCCTCAGCACTGCCTCCCTCTTATCCTTGTAGAGGAACAGCGAATGGGAGCGAAGAACTGAAAAGACCCGCTTCCATGGACGCATGCCGCTGCCTACCTTCTGTGAAGGAAAGAAAAGATGTGATGAGATTCCTCTATGTGTTTTCCTTACTTTATCATCTTCATCTTCTAATCTGCCCACCTTGCCCTTCTCTGTGAGGATTTGTTTGTAGTGCACCCATCCCTCTCGCCGCACATCACTGTAAGTGATGTTACCCAGCTCTGATGTGGAGTGACGTTTCGAACGGACCTCCTCTGCCGTCCCAAGGTTGTCTAGTGACTGAAACACAGACAGAAAAAGCAGAACATTTGTTAATATGACGGCTTTGCCTTTTGCCTTTGTTATCTTTTATTTCAGTGTGGCAATCAAAAGGTATAGTAATAGTGGGCTGCCAGTTTCCCATAATAAATTAAAACCAGAAGACGAGCACAAACAAAAAAAGATACAACCTCATCAGTATGTAACATAATGTAAGAATTTGAAAACCAATTTCTTTCATAATTTTTCCTGTTGTTTTTTGTGTCTTCGTGCTCAATTTGAAACAAGACTTTTTCCCGGGAGTTTCATTTACTATTTGTCCTAACTCCACTCCTGCTTCACACAACAAAGCCTCAACAAGCTTCATGTGATCAAAATGCAGCAGCCAAACTTATAACCAGGTCCAACAGGGGAGAACATGTCTCCGTGGTTTGGAAATCATTTCACTGGCTCTCTAATCTGTCTTTCAATAAGATTTTAAAATTTTAATCATCACTTAAACTGTATAAAGCATCAGCTCCAGAATATACAGCCATGTGAAAAACTAAGTACACCATTACTGCTTCTATAGAAATTAAGAGAGTAAGCATCTTGACTGATCAGCCAGTGTAACCCCCTTTATAAAAGCAGAAGTTTTAGCAGTTTGTTGGTGTGGAGCAGTCAGGTGTGTTAACAGGATGCAACAATCTTTCCAGCGGTGGACGTTCCAGCAAATTAACCCCAAGGTCAAACTACGCAATGCTCACATAAATGACCTTCAGTCACAGAAAGGAGATCATCTCTTCAGCAGAAAGTGAGAGTATAATTGAACAGGATGAGCAAACTTATCTCACAAAGTCATGTGAAAAAATTCTTTCACAGGACTCTTGCTGCACCGTGAAAAACTAAGTACACCCTTGCTGCTTCCAAAGGAATTAAGATGTTAAGAAGCAACCAGGTGCCGCTAATCAAATGTACTTGATTAACTGATCATCAGCCAGCATGAACAAAAGTTTTGGCAGTTTGCTGCTCTGAAGCATTCCAGACTAAGCCCCAAGGTCACTGTCTGACCCAAAATACTCAAAAGCTACATCTCAGACTCCAAAGGCCTCAGTTGGTGTCTTAAATGTTAAAAGTTTATGGCAATATGATTTAAAAAAGGACTGAACAAGTATGGCTCATTTGGAAGAGTTGCCAGGAGAAAGCCTCTTCTTTCTAAAAAGTGCATGGCAGCATGGCTCAGGTTTGTATAGTTGAATCTGAACAAACCACAAGACTCCTGGAACAATGTCCTTTGGACAGATTAAACCAAAGTGGAGATGTTTGGTCATAATGCACAGCGTCACATTTGACAACAAATAAACACAGTATATCAGCACAATCACCTCACAGCAACTGCCAATCATGACGTGGAGGGGTGATGATTTGGGCTTGTTTTGCAGCCACAAGACCTGGGTACCTTTCAGTCATTGAGTCAACCATGCAAACATCTGTATAACAAAATATTCTACAATTAAATGTGAGGCCGTCTGTTTGACAGCAAAAACATGTCTGAAATTTGGGTCATCCAACAGGGCAATGATCCCAAGCACGTTGGCAAATCTACTACAGAATGGCTGAAAAAGTGTTGCAATGGCCGAGTCAAAGTCCAGACCTCAACCTGATTGAAATGCTGTGGTGGGACCTTACGAGAGCTGTGCATAAACAAATGCTCTGCAAATCTCAATGAACTGAAACAACATTATAAAGGAGAGTGGGCCAAAATTCCTCCTCAACGATCTAGGAGACTGATAGTCCTACAGAAATTGATCACTATAAGTTAGTGAATTATGGGGTGTAATTAGTTTTTCACAGGACTGCATAGAGTCCTATTAAAACTTTGTTTTTCATATGACAATATTCCTGCATGATCTCCTCAGGAGTCAGCTTAGTTTAAGGTGATCGGGCTTCAGCTGTAGAATGAAGCTAATACTTGGTCTTTTTCTAGTGTGCGTTTAGAAACTTATTATTTTAGATATTTTCTATTCTACTGTTTGTTATATGATGTGCAATTACACCTTATTAAATACAATTAAGTGCTGCTGATTATGCATTAATTGCATGGCAAGTGAAAACTGCTTTGGAAAAGGCTATATAAGATCATTTATTATTATTATTAAATTAATTTTCTAGTCTTCCAATTGGCATATCTTGTCAAGCCTTTTAAGACTTCTCTTTCCACACTGCAGGATTTTAGAACAGACGCACCACCACTTCAGCTGGCAACTACCTTTATGTGTGTGTATATTGCCCTGACAAAACCTTAATTAAAAATAGCATGTCTACCTTTCCTTTCATGAATAAAAAGTTGATTTAAAAAGTTTTAATGACAGAATGCACTTTTGCTCAAAGTGTTCCAGCGTAACCAGTAGCTCAAGGTGGGAAATATTAGGTGATGTTATCAAACTAATGCCACACGTATCAATATTCCCGACCTAACATTTAATTTCACAGACTTTATGACGCTTCTGCAGAGAGGAGCCACAGACACACACCTCATTAGTTTTAATGACAAAAGTTAAATAAGATATGTGACTCTTCTGCTCCAAGGTGAAAGGAAAAGGTGTTTTAAAACTCCCTGAAAACCTTAGGCTGGATTTACACGATTCATTTGCTGAACAAATACAAATTACTGCATTTAATTTGATGCAAGTTAGTTACAATTTAGTCTTTTTAGCTACACGATTCCCTTGTTTGTTTGCAGTTTATCTATTGAGTTTGAATTTTATCACGATGTTCAACATTTGTACACATCACTTTATGTATACTAATGAAAGCCAATGTACTCACCCGATCTGTGAAGAAACTCTTTGCTCGTTTTGGTAGCCTCCTGCTTAAAACAACAATACAATACATGGTCATTATTAATTCTAATAATAGTAATATTATAAGATACGATTTCTATCCAGTAAACTGCCCGCTGTCTCAGAGCCACAGTACTTACAAGGCTCGTCCGTCCTCTCTGAAAGTGTTGAGTCCTTCGTCACATGACTTGGAGCGCTCGGTGGTGATGGCTAGAACATAGGAGGAACGGCGACTTGATTTAATACTGCCTGCTCAGTGAAGGACGGATGAATGAATGGAGAGAGAGATAAAGAAAGCAGAAAGAGACACAAAGAGAGAAAGAATGTTGATGTAATGCCAATCACCAGAGTGAACGGTGTTGGATTAGGAGATTGGGTCAGTGAGGGAGGAAGCAGGAGGTGGTGGAGGAGGTCAGGGGATTTATGGGGCATGTGAATCAGCGACGTGGTGGATGTGGCTGGTGGGGACGTGAGCTAGAGCAGTGGGTTAGATTATGTTTTCTCTGGACTGTTCGCTCACCACTAGCATGCAGGTATAGCCTCTGAAGCTACACACAGATATTCATTTCAGGAATTCCTTTAAAGAGAAGTGTCATGCAGGTCTAGGTTTGTGCAGTTTAAACCACACCGTGGGTTAAAGTCATCTCAAAACACACAGATCTTTCGGATTCATGCACAACTAAAAGTAAAACCAAAACAATTGAAAAAATGTGTACAAGTAACAGCGTGCAATCCTCAAATTCAACATACAAACTTTTATAGCACTGCTGAGAACTTCATCTTATCAAGCCGTTTTGGCCCTAAGAGTAATATTTTAAATTTTAAAATGATTATTTCAAACGTTTTCCCAATACAATTTTTTATGTAATGTAAAATAAAACAGTATCATTAGTGCCCCCATAGTGCAGTGGCTTACACATTTGCCTTACAAGTGAAAGGTCCCTGGTTCAATTCCAGGTGGGGACACAAGTCCCTATCAACATAGAGGGTTGTGTCAGGAAGGGCATAAAACCTCTGCCAAATGCCAAATTACTGATGTGAATTAATCCACTGTGGCGACCCCTTTGAGAAAATACAAGGGAGCAACCAAAGGTACATTAGGTTGCATGCGAATTGTGAAAATAATTCAATTCTTATTGGAAAGAGGGTAAAATTTAATTTTTTTCATGTGTGTTAAGAAAATAAGACCCTTAAGACATAATAAAAGACAAAATGCTTGATAAGATGGAAATTATAGCAGGTAAGAAAACTACAACACTCTTATACCCTCTGAATCATAAAACTAGGTACTAGAGCGAAATCTCATGCATGTTTCATAACTCTATCTCTGAAATAAAAGGAGGAATCAAAGATCTCATTTTTGGCTGCATGCAGTGGTGAGGAAGGGAGGGAGAAGGGAGAGGAGGGGGCACTCACTGCAGTCATGTGAGAAGAGCCTAGTGGGGGGGAAGGTGAAGGTGGGGGAGGCAGGGCTGGTGACCACGGCGGGCGTTGAAGTCATGCCGCTGGAGACAACGGAGGACGCCGGCACATGGCGGGCGCGCAAATCAGCGCCGGGGCTGGTCGGCTCGTCTGTGGGAGGGTGAAGGGAAGGAAGGAAAGGGTGAAAGAAAAGGAGAAGGTTAGGTGTTAGAAAAAAGGTGAGAAGGGTTAGATTAGGAGAAGGTAAGGAGAGGAGAGGTTTTAAGGGAGAGGAATGAGGAGGAACCGCAGGGTTACCATCAGAGACTGCACAAGAGAATGCATTCCACATGGTTTTCCAAATGAGGACATTTAGGATTAACATGCTTGAACATAAAACACTTCTAGATTCCAGTGAGAAGTACATGAAAGACAAACACTGACAGCTATGGTCGTCCACAAACCCGCAGAAGAAGTTAAACTCACTGAACCCTGTGGTATCATCTCCACAAAGTAGGAGCATAACTGCAACCTGACTAAAGTAAGAAAAAGTCACACAGTCACAAGGTAAAATACGCAAATAGCTTATGGATGATACAGTACCTGTGTCTTCTGGTGCCATAGGTAGAACTATTCAGTAACTAACAGAGACGTGTGTTTATGACAGGTTTACTGGCTCAAGGTTTCAGTTCTTTGTGAAATCTACCCTCGTGCAGACATGATCTGATACATACAAGAGCAAATGATACATTCTAAAAGGTAGAAAGTAGATTATTGGGCCTAAATTAATGTAAAAATTCAGAGAAGAATTTTATACTTTAAAGGAATCTTCAGTGTTTAAGAAGACAGAGGCATAAAGCAGTTTTCACAGATCACGCAGGCTATAAAGCCTGCGTGATCTGTGAAAACTGTAAAACTGTAAATTCTTTTGCAGTTTCACGTGAAGTAAAAGGATATGAAACTGTAACACACACAAGCACACCCACACTTCCTGACCGACAGAGAGGATTGGAGGCTGGCCCAATATTTGCATGAAGTGAGGAGAAGCTGGATTTACCAGTGACATTTTAAACTGTCAGGACTGAATTGCTGCGAGGCTCCAGTTTGTTCTCAATGGAAACAGCAGAGGGCAGCACAGCCACAGTCTGCCAGCTCCAACTGACCACCACGAGAAATTGCTGCCTATGTTTTTTTAATTTTTCATTTGAAAGTTTCCTCCTTTAATTAACTTTGTTTTTCACAATCTAATCCTCAAACATCCTCCATGTCTTCTGATTCTTTTCTTACCCCCCCACCATCGCTTTTCTATTCTTCACTCCTGTGCATTTTAGAGGTCGACATAAGGCGGAAAACATTCCCAATCTGGGATGAGGAATCTGCCTGTTTACAGCATGGCCCAGAAATAGCCGGGCTGTGGGTTTAACAAAGGCTGTCATTAACAGGCAGCCAGAGAGTGAGCTCAGAGCCACGACACAGAGACAGACCAGCAGAGGGGAGCAACATACTGCAGTACACTGTGCAGCCGCTCTACAGCACATATCCTACAGCAGATGTAGAGTTCAGGACTCGGAGATTAGTGATGGGGAAAAAAATGAAAACTGATATTAAAGAGCTGTAGTTTGGATGCCAGCACTAAAAATGTTTAATAATTTGAATCGATAATTTAAAAATGTTTTTCCTTTGTTAGTTTTGCAAACTAAGCCATAAATTTTAATTTATATAATGACAGTATCAAAACAGATACAGCCTTAAAAGGGCACACATATCATTTAAATCTTTGAAAGTTTTCTAAATATATATATTTATAGTTCATAAAGAGGACCTGTCATACTTCAGTCTCTGCAAGCTTGCTTTGCATGATTCACAGTTTAAAATAATCCTTATTTATCTTTACTGTACTTTAGCTGTACTGGGCCTCTCTCGAAAGCTACCCACCTGTAAGCCAACTTTCCTTTGACTGGCTATCCGTCACAACTAGAAGGTTAGAACCATATGGGATACCCCCGTCTCTGACATCATACAGCGCCAAGAGTAAATAAAAAAGGTGAGTTTTTGGCTCATGGGGATTACATACGCTGACCTCAATATCAGAACAGAACAGTATGTATATGTCAGACAGTAAAGAAAAACATAATAGGATCCCTGTAATGTATTCACAATCCGTTTAGTCTTTCAACCAAATATCACAATCACTGTAAAGTCAAATGTAATGACATCAAATTGCATGTTTTATGAACAGCTGGAGCTGCTTAAAGAAGACCCAGCAAGGAACTGGGGTTCATGGTGGCTATTTATATTTGACACAGAAGGTTTAGGTTTAGAAAAATGAGAGGAAAACAAGAAATCTAGAAAGAAACTAAGAAAAATGAGAGCGAATGAGACTCAAAGTCAGAAAAATCAAGAAGGCTGCTGCCTGTAAGGCAACACAGAGAGTTTGGGAAGCCCTCTGAAGCAGGACAGAAGCCAGTACAGAAAGTCCATCCTGTCCAAGGTCCAGCTAGCAAAGACAGTCATAGACTGAACCCCCACATAAAACCCTTCATCTAGCAGAGCAATACAATAGCAGCATTGAAGGCGGGAGCTGTGTGTATGGGCCCCCACTGTTTCCCACAAGGACCATGACAAAAACCTCTGGGTAATTTACAGCTTAGAAGCACGTGAAGTGGGCACAGAGTAACATACTGCAGTAGCATTCGACATAATCTTCAGTGTTACTTTGCATGAGCTGCAAAAACTGAAATATACTACATACCTCATCGAATTTAGGAAAAAAAAAATCATCCTGTTAATACAAGGTGTGATGAAAAAAGACAGTATCTACTTTCAGGCACAGCCTGCCTTTGAGCTCGCTATCTCACAAGCACCCATGCTTTGAAGACAAGACGAAAAACTGTCTGTGAAATTGTGTGTCCCTAAACAGTCCCAGATTATATCAGCATCTGTGTCAGAAAGCAAGCAAGCAAGAAAGAAAGAAAGAAAGAAAGAAAGAGGCTACTGCTTGTCTAGCCTGGTTTCAGTTTATGGATATTAAACGTGTCCTGGCGTGCTGCTATGGCTGCTTGGTTTCGTTTAATGCAGGTGAAAGTACGAGGCAAGAATGTGCTCTGACAGACTGACAGAGAGGCAGAGAGATGCCTCCTGGTTTGCTGATCACTTGGATTTTCTCTCTTTAAACGACTTTGTGGGGCAGAGCGTGGCTTGGCTTAAATATCGACAGTCGTTCCAAGATGGGTCAAAGCTTCCCAGTCAGCTGATTTGAATCTATTCAGCATTAGGGTAAGTTTTCCTCAGGCTGCGAGTGGGTGATGGAGGCACAGCTCGACTCACTGACCGACTTCATTTGCCTGTGGTTTGACTTTGACTAATGTCCATGTCAAGTGGTAGAAACTAATCTGAAGCCTACAGGGCCCCTTCTGTTTGAGTCTTTTCAGAGCAAGAAGCAAGCTCAGACATGATCAGTCAACTCCCACTGATAGCAACATATGTAGGCCTTAACTGTAGAAAACAAACAGATTAAACACTGCAGATCCTACATGGACAGTAGCTACGAAAGCTAATTATTATTGGTTTATCGTAAAACCACCCAACGTACTCTTAAGAGTTGTTCAGATCAACAGACATCATTACCCTTGGAGCACCTGAAAAGCCTATAAGCTGCAAAAATCATACTCCACCAATGGGAAATTGCAAATTATGACAGGCCACTGTCAAAACAAAAATTCAGGAAGTCCATGCCTCCACCTCATTTCCCCAGTACAGCGAGGTGACCTTAACGACAGGGGGCAGACAACAGGATTAGTGAACTCCCGTCAGATATGATTCAATCTTACTACTAATACTGTCCTTAAGAATGTGGGAAGTCCCGCAATTACCCAACACAAACACTCACACACAGATGGGAAACTGCATCTGAGCAAAGTCTGATGTCTGAGCAGACAGACAAGAAGGAAATTAAGAAACACACACGTTCCCCAAACTCATAATTTCACCTGCTTTGCATTTCCTCTCAGTTTAGCTTTCATTAAAATTCAATAAGCATTCAGTGCAGATTACATTTTAGAGTAGAAGTGACGAAACCTAAAGGTCAGTCTAAGGAGAGAGGACACAGGAGGAAGCTTGGAAGCTCCTTACTTACCTATGAAGGGGATGGAGGCCAGAGAGTCATCCTCTAGTGGGAGGGGGGCAAGGCTGCCATTTGGTTTGCGTGGGGCTGCATCTCCTGTAGAACCAGGGGTGGGGGCTGAGTCTTTGGCATCGGGAGAAAACAAAGAGGGTTCTAGCCCGTCCAAAGGCAGGGCGCATATGTGATGACGCATGCCGTGGGCATTTCTCCGCCCGGTGGGGGGTTTCTGCCTCAGCACCACTTCCTGGGTCTGTGCCACCAACTCTGCCTGCCCTTCCAGTGCCCCTTGTTCTCTCTCGTGGTTTGTTGGCCTGTACCCTCTGTCCTGTGATTCAGGTGCGGCAGAGGCAAGGGGGGTTGTGGTAGAGGCAGTGAGAGGTGCTGGCATCCCCTCTGGGGGGCTGGTTTTAGGTGCTGGGTTCCAGTTTAAGTGGGGGCCAGAGTAAGAAGGGTCCCTGAAAGAATGAGCTTGCTGCAGGATGCGGCCTGTCTTGCGGTTAAAAGATGGGCTGTAGCTACGATAACCCACCGGCTGGTCATCCACGCTCTGTCCAGGAGGAAGCCGTCTGCTCTGAGGGGCTGCCTGTAGTGCCTGGGACTGGGAATGAGTCTGTGTGTGGCTCTGGGGGGGCTGTTTAGAGTGTATTTGTGTCTGTCGGGATACTGGAGGAGCTTGTGCTGAATTAAAATGGGCTCCCTGCCTGTGGTAAGCATCAGTCCTCGGGGGAGGCTGGGGAGCCTGCTGAAGCCACGAAGGCCTGTCAAACCGAGGCGAGACCAGTCCAGCTGCTGCTCGGTCCAACATTTCTAACGAGCGGCCATGGCGGTCATACTGGGCCAGTAAATTTTCAGAGCGTGTACGAGTATAGTTAGAGGCAGGGTGGCCCCTACCTGGGCCCCCTTCCCAGTCTCCATAGGACCAGTAAGGCTCCCCCTGGGGTCCAGGTCCTGACTGTTGTAGTAAGAGAAGAGTGTCCTGGGAGGCGCTATGTGGCCAGCCACCTGTGCGCTGCTGTTGCCTCCTTGATTCACTGAGCCGGTCTTGAGAGTAGCTCCGATGGCGGGTCTGCATACTGCGTCCCGAGCGCTCAGGAAGCTGGCTGTAGTACCAGTCAGAAAGGGCCTGCTGGCAGCGGTCGCTGCGGCTATGGCTGACCTGGGACATAGGAGGACTGGTCCAAGCTGAGCTAGACTTGCGTGGCTGGGCCTGCGAGGAGCTGGCACCATGGTGATTGGGGTAATGAACTTGCAGCGGGCTTGATAAAGGGCCTCCAGAGGACGAAGAAGAAGAGTAGGAGCGTCCCCTGATCTGGCCCTGAGGCTGCTGGCTGGTCATACCGTACTGGATCTCCTCTGTGCGGTGGGCTGGACTACTGTGACCCACACCACCGGGCTCACCTGCACGCCCCTCCTGCCAGCTGGCGGGGCTGCACACAGCAGATCGGTTGTCCAAGGGTGATGAAGGGCTGGAAGAACCTGGCCAGCAACTCCAGTTATCCAGCTGGTTCTGGCCCATGGGGGATGAGAGGGGAGCTCCAGAAAGCGGCGTGGTCTTGGAGCGTGGGTAACAGAGGGGAGGTGGTGGCGGAAGGTTCTCAGCTCCCCCGGCGTATGGTTCATTACCCGTCAGGTAGGCATCCTGGGAATACGCCTGGAAAAAAGGAGGGAAGACAGAGAAGGAGTGAGAACAGAGATGACAGAAAGAAATTTGAAATTACACAGGTGAGCATGCACCGCACTGATGACTTTGAATAAAAATGTGCACTTCCTGTAAACCAGTTTGACAACACACCATAACCAGTCTCATGCTGCTTGAAGTGGAAGAAGCTCTCAGTTATTGCCACAGCGCTCAACACAAACACATGCTAGTTCCCAAACTGCATGAATCCCCTCAAGCAAAAGCCACAACACTCACTGCACTGCAGTCAGCTGCAAATACAAACGTATCCACCAGTGTTGTGTATACAAATACAGGATATATATATACTCACACTTCATTGCTTTAAGAGAATCCAAATGCAAATAAGCTTAAAATAGTATTTTATCACTCAGCCACACTGTGATACTTACAGCACTGCTTTCAATTTTGGCTTCCAGAAGACCATAAACATACTTACAGTCATTTTCCCACTCACATGACAAAGTAAAGCTAAATCACAGATAGCTCGACAAGTTCTCAAAGGTTTACCTAGTAGTTTAGACCATCCAACAGAATCCGGAGCCTTTCCACAGCTTGTGTGCTAAGATTCCAGCCACACAAACAAATAGAAAATTAAGAGCAGAGGACAAACCGATCCTCACTTACACCCCCGGATACCTCTGCTTCTAAAACTTTCTGTCCTTCATTCTGTACCACTTCTATCACCACAAAAATCCAGTCTTTCCCTTCTTTTCTTTTCCTTTTTGTGACTTTCCTATCTGCTGTATCGTCTTGTTTCTGCCTCTCTCAGATCCTTCCAAACTTGCTCTCTCCTCCCTCTCATCTTACTCCACCCTGTGGGAGTGTGAAGGGAGGTGCAGGACTGGTGAGGTCATGCCAGGAATGCAGTAGATACAGGCGTAGCAGCGAGGGGCGGACCCGGAGAACAGAGGAATGGGTTTATAATGTTAAGAAATGGCAGAACACTTGTACAGAGAGGGCAATGTGAGGCTCTTTTAGGAGGAACAGTGATGCGAGAAGGACCAATTAAATCAGGTGAGCTGGTTTTTGTGTGTTGCTCCAGGTTAGTGGGAGGGGCATTCAAGGATACGTGTTGAATCACGCGAATGAGTACAGAGCAACCTGTGGAGCGATCAAAATGCATTTTACAGAACATGGGCGTGTGAGTCAGCACGGAGTTGTTGGCTTTTTTTCACACATAAACTGACAGTCGAAGATACCAGTGGCTTTTAATGAGTGTGTTGTAATCTAAACACAGAGCACAGAGCCCGTGAGTCACTCTACAGCCATTCTAACAAAATCTCTACATTCTTCAACAGTGACAGTGAATTGTCTGTGGAGAATACACAGTTTTCTGCAACATATGTATGCATGAGACACGTGTGGGTTAGTTTTGTGTGTGTGTGGTGGTGGTGATGATGGTTTGGGGGGTGGGGGGAGGAGTAAAAAAATGTGTGAAAAATCTCATACTCACACTTACCAACTGAAGCACATCTTCATCCTTTGGCATAATGGAGAGCTCCAACACACTCTCACTGCAAGGCACGTCCAAGAAGGGAGGACAGCGAGAATAAGTGTGAGAGAGAGGTGAAAAAAAAGAAGTAATGATTTCAGATCCATTATTTGGACCTGTTGCTTGCTATAGTAAACAATATCTGAATATCTGAACAAACTCCAGTCCTGAAGGAGTGAATCCCAGTTAGGAATACACTGATTTGAGCAGGAGTTTAATGGATAGTGATTCAGGTTTTCTGCAGTCACTTACTTTGGGAATGAGTGTTCACAGGTAAGCTTAACTGAGGTATTTCAATTGCTATCAAGACAGAGAAGGTTTGTGCACAATTACAATAAAAATGAACAAACATTACTGAACCTCTGTCTTTTAAATGCCCAAAATTTCATTTTTTGCAGGGAAAATGGGACAAACATAAGGCAAACGATGTCAAACTTTCCACTAGACATAAGATTTGAAGAGGATTAGGGACATCTTTTTAACTATGTGAAAGGTAAAAGGTCTTCACTCATTGCTTTAACACATTGGTTCTCAAAATGTGGACCATTTGGGCCAATGAAACAGACATATTAGTACCATTTACTTCCTCCCACACTAGCTTTGGCCCAGTAGGAACTCTGATATGATTTGGAAACTTCATGCCGATCTGTCACGAAGTTATTCACTTATCTCACGGGTGAAACAAACCATTCCTGTTGCCTCATGGCTTGGCTTATAGGCAGCTGGTAAGCTGATGAACATGGAGATATACCTGAGTAAGTCCACTTCATCATGTGATGCTAACACAACAAGCTACATCTGTGGAAGAGTTTCTCCTCTTTATGTGTCCCTGGCTCCAAAAAGTTGAGAATCCACACTTTAGCTGTTACTGTCCTAAGACTGCGCTTTGGATTTTGGAGTCTCAGCAAGTACGGAGGGTAAAGAATTCAGAATTTGACACAAAGACAAGCACTGTGGGACATGTAAAGCTGAAATCCAGCCACCCTGTTGGTGCTGAAAACTTTTTCAGTCCCTATTATTTGCCCTCTGGATCAACGCAGTATCTGGAATTGGGATTGTGTGGAGCATGTGAATGTTCAGAATACACAGCTGTAGGCTACTCTCTTTAAAAAGCATCTCAAACTTAAACTTGGAACTGGGTATATGTCATCGCTATGGTAAAGTGACAAAGAAGAAACTGACAGTTTAATAAATCAACACCCAAAAGGCTCTGACAGGGCCAACAGGGAGGAGGTCTTACCTGTTCTGAATGAGGGCGATCACCTGGGAGTACGTCTTTCCCAGAATACTCTCTCCGTTCACTTTCACCAGTCGATCCCCTGCAGAACACAGACAGATCATCATATTATATCCAATACCTTTGAGAGTAAGGAGCCTATGGTCTCCGACCTTTAAAGCTGGTGGAAATGATAAAGTCAAAGGTCCCTGGTTCGATTCCAGGTGAAGACACGAGCCCCTCTCACCGTGGAGGGTTGTGTCAGGAAGGGCATCTGGAGTAAAATCTCTGCTAAATTACCAATTAATCTGCTGTGGTGACCCCGTGGGGAAAATAAAAGTTTTCATTCATGTCAGGTGGATATGTAGTGTCTAGTTTTATCAAAACCAAAAAGCACACAAGTAAAATATTAACCCTTTCATGCATGGTAGTCACTACAGTGGACAGCTATTCAAAAGCCATTTTCTTTCATATGAATGTGTTTTGTTGCTATAGTTGCATATCACCAAACACAGTTCTTGACTGAAGAAGTCATAATTCATGCATGAAAGGGTTAAACAAATCACCTGTTTTGCATGGGGGTAGGGTGGAAAAAAGAAAACAGCTCCAGAATCTTCTAATTTAATTTTACGCTGTTTATAACTTCAATGAAAAGCAAGACGTGTTGTATTCACTGTGTCTTAAAGGCATACTTTTGAAAAAATGAATACATCAATCAAACTGAACTAGCTTGCAGGTTCTTGGAAAGTTGTGCAGTCTAACAGCCTAAAAAGCAGGTACGTTTACTACAGCTCAATTTGTGTGAACCAATGCCCCAAGGAAAGGCGTTAGATAACTACAAGTTTAACGTTTTTATGCATGTATGGTGACTTCGTGCAAGCTGAAACACATACAAAGTGCTCACAGAGCGCGTTTGCATATGTTCAAGGTAGCATGTATCTCAAAACACATCAGGAAATTTCACTTGCTCTGTCACGTACCGGTACTTGAGAAGCTGAGCTCTCATGCTGCCATAACTCTCATGCCCGGCAGTGGATCAATTCTCTCCACAAACTTGCTTTTATTGTTGGCCAAACTCTTTCTGTATCGTTCAAATGGCTTTGCATCGCCTTGTATTTGCAGCATCACATGGCCGGCGCGCTTGCCAACAGATTTCCAATGCAAATCATGACGTTCAAACTCCCGCACCACATGTTTCCTTTACCTGTGCACAAGCCTGCCTGGTGGGCCGGACCCTTTTCTCTCACATTCTTCACAAATATGGTGTCCATTGGCTCCAGCTGACCTTTCTGAAACCCTGGATGACAAAAAAATCAAGTAATGTCATGCGATGTACTCGCATTCAAAACCACTCAAAAATGCTTTAAACTACAAGCCAAGTTTTAACACTAAATTCAAGCAGTGCTTTGTTCTATACGCTTCAAGCATTATATCTTTCCTAACATCTGTGGGCCATTTAGAATCACAAATTAACATAAAATGGGTGTGTTTGGACAGTAGGAAGAAGCCAGAGCGCCCGCGTAGGCACAGGGATAACATGCAAACTCCACAGAGAAAGGCCCCAGCTGAGGTTCAAACCAGGAACCTTATTACTGTGAGGTGACTACACCACTGTGCTAAAGAAAAAATGCAAAGATCACGGATTGTACTGGCTTAAATAACACAAAAAGAAAAATTAAATGTGACAACAAACACTGCTTCCTTTAAGAATAAAAAGCTGTAGATTGCTCCTCTTTTTCAAAAACTTGTGTTGATGACTCTTCAGTATTAATACTTGACATTTTTCATCTATTATTTGCTGTAAACTTGATGAATGAAAACACTTGTTCAGCTGTTATGTATACATTTTTCAAAATGTTTTAAAGAAACAGAAAGTAAAGGATACTTTTCAGCTTGTGGCTTTCCTCTGCACATCTGAAACAGATTTCCTCAGTGATATTAATGAAATAACCTACTATTTATGAGCAGTAAATATTAGATAAGAAAAATTTATGACATATTTTCTTCTTGCCAAAAGCAAATGATAGGTCAATTTGTTATACAAGTTATAAATTATATAAATATGTGTATCAATAACACGTAGACACTTGTGCAATAGTCCAAACACTGAAAACAGCAGTCAAATTCTAGTACAAATGTTAAATGTCGTTTATAAGAAAAATGACTTCATGTCAGTCTGTATTGGTGGTGCATAGTACAGTAATTAATTAGTTTACACATCAAAACATATTTGTACATGGAAGGGTAAACTCATACTTAATGATACACAGATGTATGGTGGTGTCCTTCCAGTTGCTTCTGGCAAGATCAAAATATGTCACAAGTTTTCTTACTTGATATATTTTCGTCCTTCCATATGCATGTCAGTAACGCTGAGGAAAGCCGCAGGCTGAAAAGAAAGTGTTTCCTTACACCTAACGGCGAGTGCTGAAGATTTATTTCAGTGTCCATCATATTTTTAAAGGTCTTTTATTGTTAACATATGGGTGTCTAACTTGGTTCTCAAAGCATGGGCTGGGAAACAACAGCAAAAATGTGTTTTTTAAACAAAATTTTGCCAATGCTACTGCATCTTTGGTAATGGTTGATAAAAATGATGGGTGGTTGAGTATGAGCATGCTTCTGGTTTGGGGCATGCCAGAAAAAAGTTAGACAATCAGGGGTCTAACTGCAGATGGACCTGACTACTTTAGATGTAGTGCTGCATAGTGTCCTGTAGGTGGTGCGTAAGGGCTGCAGAACAGAGGTTACAGGAGGGAATACAGTAGGGTCCAGGCTCATTACATCATCATTCTCCCACTATACTAAGGTTTAACTGACCCTAATAAAAGAGTGAGAAGGCAAAAGATAAAGACAACTCACCCTTTCCATTACCATTCTCCTCATCCTGCGAAGGACAGAAAGACACAGAATTAGAGCACATTAAAGGGGTTAAATAATTGCATATTAATAATTACAAACACATTTGTAAAGATGGTCTTTGTCTGGGTTTTAAAAGTTCTGGACGGGGGGGAGATCTGATAGTGAGAGGTAAGCTGTTCCACATGCACAGAAAAGTTGAGATGTGATGCAATGTAAGCTCGGTCGCTCAAGCTTCACTAAAAAAAGTTTTATTTTTACAAATGTGGGAAAAGCTGCTACTTCAAACGCTGAGACAAAATTGACTGTATACAAAGATTTGAAGGAAGGAAACTGGCTTTACCACAAGGGAAATTTTTGAAACCAATAATAAGAGCTTTTAAGTGATTTTTTTTTCCTGCCCATTCAGCATTTGCCATTTAGACAAAACTAAGGGGGAAAACAAAGGTTATCACAGCTTTCCCAGGCAGAAATGTTACCAAATGCTGATTCAGGATGTGCAACACGTAGGAGAAATTCCTCATACACGAAGCAGTCCTCGGGGTTACTTGTCACGAGTAGACGCCCTAGTGCCACTGGTTTAAACACTTGCATTTCAGCATGGTAGTTTAAACTCTTTCTAACTTCGACCACAGGTTTCAACCCCAGGTGATACTTTTCCCAACAGAAACCACAATGTGGAAGGACGACTAACTGTTTACAGTTTTCCCCAAATGCTTGTAACTTCATTGACACCTTATGCCAAACCTCCTTAACGCAGAGCTGTTTGTGTTTATGAGCTACAAAATGTTGCGGCTCAAACACAGAAACTGACTTTCAGGTTAGACAGTCTGCAGGTACTCATGACATCATCATACACTGAAGCCAACAGAGGTGTGGACAGTGAGAAACATGGTGGTGAGATTTGATGGCTGCAGCTTCACTTAGGCACACACAAACACACAAACACACACACTAAGCTGAGTGGACAGATTGTGGTTAGGGGCACGGTGGGCTGACTGCTGCCTGGCTTTATGCTGCGCTGAGTGGGCTCATTCCAGGCTCTGCAGACAATGGTGGAGGGTTTAGGGGCAGAGAAAGGATAGCTGCCGACCTCAGAATAGAACTCGGAGCTGGGGACGCTCAGCAACCGGTCGGTCCTAATTTCACCACATCCGGAAGGTGAGAGGTGGGCACGACAGTTTCTGCTAGGGAGTCTATACATCTGGAAAACTACCCATCCCATTATTCTTGCAGATACCTAACAGTAGATATCCAGCAATGAAGACACTGAGGTTGTAAATGTTAACTCATGTTTCCCAGATTCGATATAAGTCAAGGATAAGAAGAACGCACTAGACACACTTTTTTGCTGAAGCTTTCATGGAAGGTTAAGGGAGTCACAGCTCTATTTTATTATTACTTATAAAAATTTAAAATGCAGAAAAATACGTACTGTTCACAAACTACCTCCCATTGTGGAGATGTTCAAATTATCTTGCATTATAAAACTACATTCCTGTAGAAAGAAATTTTTCACAGGACTCTATGCAGTCCTGTAACAAAGCACTGCTTCCATTGGGATTAGGAGGATCAGTAGCAGCCAGATGCTGCTATTCAGATGCTCTTAATTAACTGATCATCATCCAGTGTGATCACCTCTATAAAGTCACATTTTGACAGTTTGCTGGTCTGGAAAATTCACGTGTGTGTTAATAGAATGCCACAGTCTTCACAGGAGAGGGTGTTCCAGCAAAGTCAGACCATGCAATGTTCAGAGAAATTGCAAAAAACCAAAGAGCTACATCTCAGACTTCAGTTAGCGTGTTAAATGTTAACATTCATGAAAACACAAAAAGCTTAGCTTTGCAAAGTTGCATCTGAACAAGCCACAAGACTTTCGGAACAACAGCCTTTGGTCAGATGAGACCCAAGTGCAGACAGTTGGCCATAATGCACAGTGCCACATTTGGTGAAAACCAAATGCAGCATGTCAGCGCAAGTGCCTCACATCACCTGTCAAGCACGATGGTGGAGAGGTGATGAACTGAGCTTGTTTTGCAGCCACAAGACCTGCTCACCTTGCAGTCACTGAGTCAACCATGAACACCTCTGTTTACCAAAAGATTCTACAATCACATGTGAGGCCATTTTTCTGATAGCTAAAGTTTGGCTGAAACTGAGTCACGCAACAGGACAATGATCCCAAGCACAGCAGCAAATCTACAACAGGATGGCTGAAAATGAGAAGTACCAAAGTGTTGGAATGGCCCAGTCACGTCCAGACCTCAACCTGATTGAAATGCTGTCTTGAGAGAGCTGTGCATAAATCATATCAAATCATAAATCAGTGACTGAATCATGGGCTGTGCTTTCTAGTTTTTTGCATGTCTGCATAGAGTCCTGTGAAAACTTGATCTTATTAAATTTGTGTGTAACGCAGTTACACGTAGCAAACTACTGTTTCTAAATTCAGTGGTAAGATCCTGATGACATAATTATGTTGTTACGTGGGTGACCTAAATTCTTCATTTCTATTCATAATGGACAGATCAAAAACAGTCTCCTGATCTCAGTTCTCAGCTTTTTACAGGCACCAAATATGCACATTATTTGGAATGTATTGCTTGCAAGGAAAAAATGTGGCGGTAATGTGGGAAATATGCACAGGCCATTACTGACCTGCGAAAAGAATGTGCTAACACAAAGCTTGACCCCCAGTGTGATACTCGGGATGATTGTATTTTCCAACTGGCAACAAAAGCATACATGAACTGGCTGTTAGCATCGTACCCAAAAAAAACATCTATTGTCACCACGTTGTTCTCTGAAGTGACGTTTGGGCTGGTTTTCACCTCTTTTCCTCTGGGCTTGGGGAATATACTTAAACGACTACAGAATACTAACAATAAAGATACTAAATACCAAAAGAATGCTAAAAGTAACACTGACAAAAATCTGAATTTGTGCTTATACATGGACATATGTATAGTTCTTATGTATGGCAATTAGGAGAATGCATTTGATGTTGTATGATATTGCAGAGTAATGTAATAATGTAGCAAGCAGTGTAACAAAATACTTTCTGCAGAGTAATCAAGCAACGAAACAGATTTTTATTTAAGCAACAAGAAATCTGTTATACTGTAAATACTTCTTTTTCAGTTCAGTAGACAAGGGTCTTTTTCTTCTCTATTATCTTCATCATCAAGTGATTAAAAATGGAATTGCAGTCCTAATAAGACAAGTGTCACAAGATTCCAGGAATCTTGCTTATATAGTTTTTGAATAGGTATAAGATATAAGACAGTGAAGGATTCTCTTAGAACCAAAAACTACCTTGAAGACTTTGAATTTGAATCTATAATGGTAATTTGGGAAGCTTCCATGAAGCCTGTTCAGATAAGAAAAACAGGCTCTGTGAGCCCAATTGTCCAAAAACAACATGTGATCCTCATCTCCTCAGAGGCAGAGGAGACAAGAACGGAACCAGGGCCAAAGGCCAGCAGTGGGCCTATTGTCCAGGGCCAGCATGGTACAGCCTGGCTGCCAGTGAGTGGTACCAGGATGAGACAACAGATCTCATTCAATCTGTGTTTCTGTGTGCAGCTGCTGGATGGTGGGGTGGTATAAAAATAATAGAGGCCTTGTTTCGGCTGGCTCACCCCACCCCAGCCTCTATATCCCTCAATTTCACATCTGGAGACGTTTGCCCCCACACCTCAAAGAGCTAAATAACCACTCGCTCACACAGAGGCTCATTCCACAACACCAGAACAAGCTTGATTTCACCAGGGACAAAAACAGCCCTGTGGAATAAACAGGAGTTAAATGGATGTGCTTTTTATACTCTCCAAAATGTGAAAATCCAAGCCTCTGTCTTTGTTTTGTCTTCAAATCTTTTGTCCCTCTTCTTTTAACAGCTTTAGTTTGCACACTGCTCTCTCTAGCCAGGCTTGTTTTCTGCCTTTTGTCTTTGCCTTCATTTTGCTCAGCTCAACCTCGCTGACCCTCAGCTGCAGTGTGATTGGCTTTTTCTCCAAAGTCAAATTGGCTCTCTCCTGAGTTCAGCCAGTTAAATGTAAGGTTTTCAAACCCCCTTTTAAATGCCAGCTAGGATGAAATGGAGACCATGTGTACTATAAGAACACAGAAGTTAAAAATCAAGAACTTGTGACACTGAACACTAAATTAGACACAATTTAATACTATTTACCAACATTCAAGGCATTCTCAAGTGTTTCTTTGGGTCTCACCTTGAGGTTGGTGTGCAGGGCAGACTCTGGAGGGTAAACGATGAAGTGGCGTAATGTGAAACCAAAACCCTGGGAGTTCTTATGGAGGACCAGCGTCCGGGGACCCTTCCAACCCATGCCGACCCCATCCCTTCCCGGCCGGGTCGCCATCGGCGGCCGAGGGTTGTCACCGGCTGAGGAGAGACCATCCCTTCGCCCCTTAGCCTGTAAACACACAGAGAGATTCAGTTAAACTCTCAGTAAAACAGGCAATATATGTTAATAGAAAATAAAGTAAATATGTACTGAGGTTAACACATCCAAAAAAATGTATGACCTGGGAGGGCTGTGTACAGTCTTAACTACAGCCTTGAGGAAGTAAAACAGAGGAAACTAGAGAAATGATTTGTTTAATATTGATTCCTCCCATTATTCACACCAACAACAGAAACATTGTAGTTTTCCAGATGCAACATACTTTATGGTTCCCTGGAGAAGCACAAGGTGACTCTGTACTAAGTGGCATTAACCCCTGACTGCTGGATTGTTCATTTGCAGCTTCCTCATGAAGTCCTGCATGCTATTCCTACATGCCAGCCTCAATAAACACACCTGACGGGGAACAATCAGGAAGAGACCCCGTCTAGACGAGGCCAAGGGGGGAATGTGGGGCTTCAGCCAATTCAGACCATAATGACCTTGGTCTTAATCATAGAGAGTGAAGGTCCAGAGGGAATGACAGCAGATTTCAGACCGCCCTCTCTAAATATCTAATTCCTGCTGCCGAGTAAATAAGCCCAGCGAGCTGAGCTCACAGACACACGTGAGAACTCTCACCCTCCTGCTGCCCCAACGACCCACATCTGTCAATCAAACACAATCACCTGACCAAACAGGCAGGAGTGGGAAGGAAGAAGAGGAGGACGGAGGGAATCTATTCTTCAGGTCAAAGCTCAAGTCTGCTGTATGCATCAAGTCCCTTCTAAACTTTTCTTTGTGAAACTGAACTCACTGCACTCTCACATTCTCTCAAACTTAAATTACAACACTATAATGATCCTCCCAAGTTAAGCCAGTCTTTAAGCCACTGTGCCATGCTTGTGTTTTGTTTAAAGCTGCAATTGTCTACATACAGATGGCAAAAATAACTTGATTTTAAGAATTCTTAACATGCATTCAGGAAATGGCAAAATTTTACTCAGGAAAAAGATCATTTGATCTTTGCATGCTGCTGATGGACACTCAAGCATCACAGCGCAATGGTCAACAGAACAGACAGCAGATCATAAAATACTCCAGAAACTCAAACTAAAAACATCTGGATAACTTCTTTTTTTTTTTTAAAAATAAATTAACTTTAAGCAAAAAAAGCCAAAACACCGATTGATTCAGACGCTTAAATATGAGTAGTTCTTAGAAGTCTCAAATAATAAAGTAAATATCTCAGCATGTTCTGGATTTCTAGTGAGAAAAATTATGCAATTTCAAAGTGTATTAAAAGTTATCATTGATTTTCTTTCATTAATTAAAAAGGGCTAACAGCACTTTACTAAAAACAAATCAAGAACAGCAAAAGGATCTTGAATCATCTGGCAGTCATCTTTACACCTATATAGTGTATTTGGTGTTGGTTAAATCCATCATGAGCTCAGAAGGAAACTAGATATTTGCTTCAATGATGAAGAAAATTATGATACATGAAAATCTTACAATAAAGCTGTTAAATTTTAGCTTCACACACTTGATGAAATAGCATAGGCTAGACTGAATGTTTTTTTTCAATCTTTACAGGTGGAACCTACACAAATGCACCACCTAAGGCATTTTATTGGACCTTATGGTTATCTATGCTTTTGAGGTTCAAAAAGCAACATATTTGCACCATTTCTTCTAGATTTTCAGGTGCATCATCAGGATGCAGTCTGTGTTTGGGCAAAGACTAAGAGAAATCAGGTGGAGAATTAATACTAGTATTAATTACTTTTAGATTTCAAGGTTTTCTTGTTTTCTTATTAAGTGATGTTCTTTATCCATCTTTTATCTCAGTGGAGGTGCTGCAGTTTTTTAGAACTGTAATCTCAAACCAACAAGATTCTGGGTTCAAACCCTCCTGATTCTTTTGTTATCCTGTGTCTATCAGATTAGAAAAGCGCTGACAACTGGCAATCTGATTCCAAGTGTATGAATAACCTGAATGTCAATGTGATAGCAGCTTATCCAGCTCAAGGTCCATCACAGTTCACAGGATACTGTAATATGTGAAGTACAGAAGTTTTTTTGTCATTGGTCGGCTGTGTTGCACAAACTAATGAGAATGAAAATCCACCAAGAAGTTGAGGAGACTCATAAACAGTCCACAACATCAGCCATAGTTCCTGATTGGCCCTAAGATGTTATGCAATGAATAAACAATGATGACATTTATATATAGATGGCAGAGGGGCACAAGCAAACACTCCTTTTTTGAAACATTACATGTGATTCTTGTGAAAATGGAAAGTGACCATAAAACAACAAAAAATAACCTTGACTTTGATCACAGCGTGGGTGAGGACCCATTAAATGAACATTGTGTGCAAGTTCAATCCAAACAATAATGTACAGCAGGAGGAGTAGCGATTGTTGTAAATTGTGGATGGATGGACGGATGGCCATGGGACACAGCAGTTTTCGGGCTGGATGAGCTAGAAATAAATAATTAATGGGAATCTCTGTACCCACTTTTTTTTACATTAAGTCCAGCGGAGCCGAGTTACATTAAGGTACAGAATTGTCACCAGAGGTTAAAGACGGGTCTCTGTAAAGTAAAAACCACAAGTTAAATCAACACCTGCTACACGTAAATGAGCAGCGCCCCCTAACCCTGTAACATGTAACCAAGGGTACAATTAAGTACCCCTGGGGTGATTCCATGAGAAATCACCTACCATATCCCTTAAAATCAGCTTTATAATTAAGGCATTCAAAATTTTATCTTGATACTTTGAATACTTAAAGATCTGCTACTAAATCATTTTTATACCCACACGAAGTGTCACAATCTAAAGCAAAAATCTTGCTTTTGTTCAGCACACTTGTTTCTATAACGAAATTTGACCATCAATACCACGAGATACAGCATTATTACAATAGCAAGACTGCACCAATTTCAGGACTATGAAAAAGAGAAACAGAAAAAAAATGCATTGATACTATTGCATTTGCAGTTTTATCTTTTTTCTGATCATTTTTTCAGATTTGATTGATTTTATACAGAATAACCCCCTCTGTCAAGGGTACAAGGGCAGTACCTTTAAGGTACCACTCCAGTGACAAGCTGTTATACCCCTAAAGATACAACAAGTAACTTTAATTTCTGAACAAGCCTGTAAACAGTCCACAGACATCTATGATTATGTAATTCTAGGTGTGTTTTGATGTGCATGTCGCTTGACATGAATGGAATTTTTCTTGCTTGCATAAACCAGCCAGAAAACAGTGAATGCTCTAGCATTCAGATTAATCAGACCACATTAGGTGCATGACATATGTGTGAAAATGCTTTTTCAAAGCCACACATTCATGAAGATTACTAATCAGTTTCTGAAATAAAGTGCTGACCAGCAGGCTGAACTCCTGTCCCTTGTTGCTCCCCTTCAGATTCTTTGACTGGGTTATGTTTTCATGTTAGTGGGTCAGAGGTGAACATGTCTAGACTACATCATCCCCCTAAAAAATGCACACCCCACATTCCACTTCCTGTCACCTTTACACACACAAACACATGCTGACACACAGACACAGACACACAAACACACACACTTGACCTCGCAGGTCCGTACAAGGCCACACAACAACAGGAAGTGGCAGACTGTAGAAAGGCAAGGAAGTGGGGCAGCACTGTGGGGCGGGATAACCTGCCGCTCCTACAAATATAACCGCTCAGAGGCAAGGAGGCACTTCCATTCCTTCACCCCTCTTTCTCCTTCCTTCCATTCTCCTTCTTTAACATCTCCTCCCTTCCACCTCTTCTTCCTCTCTCACCATTTCTATTCATGCAGTGGAAATCTGGCTCTGCTGACTTTTACCGCACATGTTCTTCTCCTCTAATTTCACATTCCACTGAAAAAAGAAACCAAAAATAAGTTCTTACATATAGATTTACTTTCTGAAACATGCAGATGTATGTCAGAGAAAACTCTCTGAACATGTGCAAATATACTTTTGGTTAATCTTGGCTATTTTCCAAAGAGTATTTTGGAATCTATGACCTGTACATTTTGCAGATTGCCATTTGTAAAATGCATAGACACTCAAAGCCGGATCTTTAGCCTGGCAGTCTAAACAATGTAAAGTAACCCTTCTATTTTCTCAGAGAGGCATGCAGCGAGGCCCATTATGTGGTGAGAGAGCAGCATAAAGAGGTGCGTGAGGACGACAGAGAATATCTTGGAGTGTCAAATTAAAATGATAAAGAAAAAGAAAAGGCAGGGAGAAATAAAAGAGGAAATGAAAGAGCAACAGGGTGAAAGAAGGAAGAGACAGAGTGAATTCCTTAGAGGGAGCGGTTTGGCTTTGGACAAGTTGAAACACACACTGCAACTGGCACAAGAGGGGAGGGAGCACAGAGAGAGTGAATGAGAGGAGAAGGATGAGGAGGATGGAGAGAAGGAGGAGTATCAGGCCCCAGCGAGGGACAGGCTCCAGCACGCTGGTTTCGACCACATGGCCCCTCCCGGCGCTGAGAATACTGAACCCTGTGATTACCCAAAACACACAGGGTCTGCCCGGGTCTCTGAGCCAGGAGGACTGTTTCCCACTCGGCTCCGCTGGACTGTGTGGGTTGTGCGTTTTTGCTCGGTCATTCTGACCAATCTATAGCCAACTTTGTCCCCCAAAAGCACAACAAACCCCTCTCATGTATCCTATAAACAATTTCTTCTGCCACCACTAAATTTAAAAAAAAAACAAAACTCTTTAAACTTGCTGACAGGCCTCTCCAGGACAGGACACTCAGTTTAACCAACAAGGCACTTGGAAAATTGTTTCTGCGGTTTTTCAGTCTAATCTTGACTTCCTACGCAGGCTGGAGACACAGACGAGGGAAACCTCGCTTCTGTTTTGCTGAGAAAAGAAGACATTTGCTATTTCCTGCTCTCCAAAAGGGAATTTAAACTGTTTAACATTGTTTTGCCTGAAGAAGTATTACCTGCTGAGGCCAATTACAATAGCAAATAAAGTTAAGATAATACAGAGCCCCGAGGGATCCTATTATCACCTGAAGATGATGCCGGGAAAATACAAAAAAAAGCTTCACTGAAAACAACTGAATATGTCAAGCAGCTTGTAATGTCACACCGCAACTTCCTGCTTTGAGTGGGTGTTTAGTGGGTAAAGTGGTGTGCTCTGACAACACACACAGCAGCAAGCTCTTCCCTCAGGTCATTTTCCTCCTGATTCAATTAAGAAGCATATAATCAAGATGCAGGACTGATAAGATGAGAAAAGCAGGACACAGCATGGTATATCTATAGCATTCAGAAATGCTCGCTGTTTAAATTGCAGCGGCAAAATTTTAGATCCCTCATCAGCTTTATTAGAGAATAAAAATGCTAAAAATAAACAGCGATAATCTTTCCTAAAGTCCCGTAATAAAGGATTTTCTGTTTGTAAGAGGCTTTTCTGGGACATGACAATATTGTAAAGCTGACGACGTAATCGTCAGGAACAGCGTACGTGTATGGGAACACACACACACACAGCCTTGTCCTCACTCCATCCAGAGGCAAAGCAGTACAGAGGAATGCAATGACTGACAGGGAGCCCGGCTCCTGCTAAAACCCCAGCAGGACAGAACAATAATGCTCTTTTAAACAGCTGAGAGCTGCAACCTGTTTGAAAAGTGGAGCTTTGCGGCTGTTACAAATGCTGACGAGCCTTTAATCCTGACAGTCGTAGCTGTCTGCGTCCGCAGCCCGGAGCCTAGCTGCCAAGAGGGAACAGGAGAGGGACAGGGGAAAGCCAAACCATCTCATCCTGATAATTCCTGGACTCACTGGCCACAGACAGGGAGCACTGCACCAGCGCAGCTCTTCTAAAAGCATCCTACATCTCAAGAAGGTGATGTATGATGTGCATCTGAATATCTGGCTACCCAGCCATCGACGACCCGGCAGATTCAAAATAAAGAGCAGCACAACGTCCAATACTGTACAAGCCCCTCTGTAATTTACATAACAATATGTTTTATGTGCCATGCTTGTGAGCATCTGTGCTGAAAAACCAGTCATTGTCAGTTCAACCAGGCCAACAGGTGATGATGTAATGTCAGTTAAACAGTTTTATTTACTTGGAAAACACGTCTACTTGTCTAAATGAAACCTGCATTACTGGCAGCAATGAGGGTCATTTGGGCTATTTTGATTCAGTCCTGGGCCTGCAATCATTTCCAGGAGGAGCAGCTTGAGAATAACTTTTACAGCATGACTTGATAGCTCAGTGGGCAGCAGCACATGGCAGTTAGTGTATGACATGGGTTTAAATCTGACCAGGGACTTTTTATCCTTGCTTTCTCTAGAAAGGGCCACAAAAACATTACACTTTATCACATTCTGACGTGAAATAAACTAGGCTTTTTGTGGCATCTGAGGACCCCTTTACATCGTGGATTTTAGCCTTTGCAACCTGGGAAGGTATCGTCAGCATGGAGGCAGCTGAAGATAAAAAAAATCCACATTGGAAAACAAAAAAGATCGGAACATACTGGCCTGTGATCGCTCACATGCCATGTAAATATCAACGATATCAGAAGAGACAAAAGACACGATGTGACGCAGAGATAATGAAACTGCATATTTCAAATGAACAGATGGGGACAGCTCTTCCTCCTCACCACACACACACACACACACACACACACACGTATATGCACACGCCTCTCTCTCCTAAAATGTAAACAGTGTACAGTGTGCGTTTGTCCCAGCTGAGTCCGTACAGCCTCTCGTTCTCCTCCCCCCACACTTACATTCCTCATCGTGGCATTTCTAAACTGTATCAGTGATTCAGGGGGGGACGGGGGATGGTAACAACCAGAAAAAAGTAGGAAAAAGGGATGTTATATTCCGCATAAATGCTTCCGGTTAAATGAGATCACGTGAGGAAGCCGATGCCCTGAATTCTGAGGGCAATCGGAGGGGCTGGGGACGCACAGCTGTACAGCTCCCACAGCTTGCTGACTCCACGACACGAAAGTGGTACTTAGAAGCCTCCTTCAGCTGTGCTTAGCCACTAATTAGAAACCCTCAGGAGGAAGAAAAGGGTCAATCTGCGACACATTTGAAATCCAAGAGACAGCACACGCAAGTTGTAAAAATTAGCAAATTTTTGTTTATTTTTCATTTAGTTTAATTCATCCACATTTACAATCACTAAAAGTAGTTTATCTTAATTTAAATATATTATTCTAAGTATATTTGTGTTTTAAATGATGAAAGCTTCATGAGGAAACTCTCCCCATGTACCCACTCCCAACAGAATTAACAAGCCCACCACAACAAATTCAACTGCCTGGTATGCAAGTGGTGCTCCAAGTTTTTGCAGACCAACTGCAGCTAAATTCCACCTTAACAGCTTAATTATATTGATCCACTCAAAGATGCATCTTCAGTTTCCAAGAAAGTCTAAACACAGACCGGCTGGGGGAGGGCCAAAGGTAACAACTATTTGCCTGGTAAGGTTAAAGAATCTGTCATAGGCTGAGGGGTGAACAGGCTCCAAACAATGGCTACAGTTACAGAGAAACATAGCTGACATGCATGAATGACAAACTGGTCACAGCGGTTTCTGCTGATAACACTGTTTGCTATATTAATTCTGGAGAACCACAAAAATTACCATGGGCACAAAAACAAAACATCTGCATCATCTCAGACTGTAAAGTGGTAGGAGATAAAGTTTTTAGATTTAGTTTTCTCAAATGTAAGAGGTTTTTAAATAAAATAAATTATTCTAAGGCCCTTTTTCCTAATATTTTACAAGGTAAATAATATGAAAACAACAAATCATAACCAGTAACAGTTATCCATAAATGAATGGCAATCCTTATCAAGCTATCTAAGTAAAACATTTAACTGGGAATCAACCTGACATTTGACAGCAGCCAGCAACTGATGCTTTCAGCCACAATCACCACATCTGAACGCAAGACAGGAGAAGACAGGTAACCTTTCCTTACCCTGGACTGGTGAGAGCTCTGGCTGTGCCCAGTGGGCATGGCAGGTGGCGAAGTGGGTGGCAGTGAGGCTGTGGTTCCACGGAGAACCGCCAGCCAAATGCAACGAGGTTCAGGGGAGCTGCAGTCCACCCCCACCGGGTTCTGGAAGCTCCAGTCAGACCCGGCTGGTGCAGGGCATGGAAGCATTGCAGCGGGCATCGGGGCGCTGAGTCTGGTCAGATCCGCATCACTCGCCACCAACATGGGCTGCACACACACACTTGGGTACCGACACAGAATCCTGGACAATGTCCAGACGCAGAAATACAGACAATCAAGCCAAGAGAGGGTGGCTGGTTTTAGTTTCTTCAGATTCTCCAGTCATTTAACTTCTTGCCTCCTGGCTCCAGTCCATTGCTGTCACTGCTGAGCCTCAGGAACGTTTAATCCCACGAGTTACCCATCACAGCCTGTCACTCCTGATCTCCATCAGTCAGCTCTCCAAGACTCTCATACACACTATCAAAGGGGTTCCAGACCAGAGGACGAAGAATGCAGCAGATGGAGGAGTGTGTGTGGTGCAGGGCTCAGAGGTAGGTCTGGTTTCACTACAGACACACACAGAGACCAACTGACAGCAGCCCTCCCGTTGGTGTCCAGTGATGTTCTGCATACAAAGCCACTCTGTCCACCCCCAAAAACACACACCGCTGTCCCAGAGGGCTGGATCCTCTGTCTCTCCTCCCTCCCACTGCCCCCTCTCTTCTCTTTCTCTCCTCTTTCACCCTCCCTCTTTATCTCTAGTGCCCAACGAAGTTCTTCATCGCTCTCTCTCATCTCAATCCCTGACTGCCTTTATCATAGTGAGCATCAGCTACTTCATTCCTCGATCTGTTGCTTCTATTCTGTTTTCCCTTCTCTTTCTTCCTTGTTTCTGCTACTCAGTCTGTAGTCAAACAATTACTCACTCCTTCAACATAAACCGGTCTGACTGTCATCGTAGGCAAACACCTGTGTTGTACAGTAAAGCAGAACTCTTGAGGTCAGTTGCTGGGTAAAAGTTGGGGGCCAGACAGCAGCTAGCAGTCCAGATGAAGTTCTCCTGTAGAGCTGCTGCTGATAGATTAAATCCTCTTTAGATCCTTCTTGTGATGAACGAGGAGGGAGCCTGGTGGCTGCACGTGTGCTGCATATGTGTATGTGAGCGACACAAACACAGTGACTGAGCTATGGTCCCGCCGCTAAATTCCACAAAAGCCGGCCCTGCCTCCACCGCCTCCCCTCCACTCAAAGGGGAGACAAAAAAAAGAGCGAGAAAAGAGAACGAGGCCAATTTCCAGCACAAAGAGGGGAAAAAAAAATATTTGCGGCTGCTGTGCTTACTCTTCTACTCCCTTTTTCTTTCAGTTAGGAGAGGAAACTACAGAGGAGGAAGAATGATAATGAGAGAACAAGGAAAAAGCTGCCAAAGAGCGAGAAGGAGAGCAACAGGCACTGCCGTGGTTGTAAATGCTCTGAAATTAAAATTGTCGCTACTGGATGTCAACGTCACCTCTTTGCTTGCGCACACAGAGAAACACAGTGACACCTAAACACCTTCCCACTAAATCAGTCAGAAAGGTGGCCCGGTCCCCGTCTAGGGCTAAGTTCTCACCAAACAGCCAGGCGTCCAGGTTACGTGCGAAAGCGGCAGACAGGTGACCATGTTGCTGCAGATAGAAAACTTTCCCCTCCAGTTGACATCCCTGTTAACCTGCCGAACATCCGTTACCGATGAGGTCAGACAGGTTTCACCTGCCACACAGCGGGGCAAGTATCAACTCGACCAGAGAGGGCCGCCATCCGCACAGAGACCGTACCCTCTGGATATGCTGCACTTTGCCAACAAGAACACACACTGCAGGCTTTAATAGTTTGTACACAGCGGGGAGGTGATAAAGTTAATGAGTTTGTTTCTTTCAGTTTTTTTAAAGACACCAAAGCATGTCCCAGGCGAATGCATAATGAATTCCCCAATAAAAATAAACATATAATATAAAGTAGAACTGTTTTCCTGTGTTTTAGTTATATTTGTGCACACATACAAGAATCTACATGCGACACATCTTTTCACTATTTCTTAAAGAGAAGTGAGGATACTTGGCAAAGTGTAACATACATCTACCAAGGCAGAAATGTGCTAAGGCGAAAAGTGCTGTTTCTCAAGTGTTTACTTGAGGCTGGCTCCAAATGTGAGTCTAACGACTTCCACGTTAACGTGTTAATAGTCTGAGACAAAAAGGTTTTGACCCTTAAAGCTCTTTTCACCTTCATAACACCTCTTTTTTTAAACAACTCACCATTTTAAATTCTACTAAGCCTTAAAATAATCATCCAAATATACATTCAGTCCTATTGCCACAGGTGTACAAAATCAACCACCTAGCCATGCAGTCTGCCCTTACAGACATTTGTAAAAGAATGAGTCTTTCTAAAGAGGTCAATATGAGTGTGAGGCATGAGTTTCCATATCCCAAGTAGCTGCTTCCAAGCCTTAAACAGCCAAGCATGATGCCAAGCTTTGGATGGAGTGATGTAAAGCATGCTGCCATTGTGGTGCAGTAGAAATGTGTTCTGTTGAGTGCCAAATCACACTTCTCACTCTGGCAGTCTCATGAATGAGTCTGGATTTTGCAAACGCCAGAACATTGCCTGCCTGACTGCAGTGTGCCAAAGTTTAGTGAAAGCGGGATACAGATATGTGGTTGTTTTTCTGGGGTTGGCCTGTGCCACTTAGTTCCACTGAAGGGAAATCTTAATGCTTTAGCTTACCAAGACATTTTTGACAATTCCATGCTTCCCAAGAACAGTTCGAGGAAGGCCCTTTTCTGTTCCACCATGAGTGTTCTTAAGTGCACAAAAAAAGGCCCATAAAGGCATGGTTTGATGAGTTTGGTGTGGAAGAACTTGACTGACCCTCACAGAGTCCTGACCTCAACCCCAACGAACATCTTTGAGATGAACTAGAACAGAGAATGCGAGCCAGGCTCTTTATTCCAACATCAGCTGTTAAGGAGGACTGGGCAAAAATTCCCACAGACACACTTCAAAATCTTGTGGAAAGCCCAAATCCATACTAATGCTTCTGAATGGGATGTCATAAAAATTCCTGCTGGTGTTATATGTAGATGGTCCAATACTTTTGTCCATATAGTGTACAATGTCAGTGGTTGTACGTTTGGCTCTATCCATCATATACACAGTTTATGTTTTTAGTCAATGAATGAATGTAAAAATTCCATGGGCCACCTTTAAGATTCTGGACCCTTGATCCTCCACCTCCTATGACGCAACTCAGCCATTCACACCTCATTAACAGCCATGATCTTCATGTTCTCAATTTTCCATTGCAGTGAAAATCAGAAAAGCTTTGAAGGGCAATTTCAATAACAGGCTCCAAAGCTTCACATTCGGCATGCCAACATCGATTCCTGTTCAGTTAAAGCATGTGGCAGAGGCTAGTCAATGTTTGGCATCTATGTTAGCAACAGGACTATTAAAGCAAAAAGACACTTTAACTGAATTACTAATAAGTATGCTTTTATATTTTTATTTATTGACCATATTATTGGATGTCACACACATTTTCCACACATTGTGCTGGCTTACTTTCAGAGTTGCACAGTGTCACTTTGAAGGCGTTTTCCTGGAAAAATAAACTAGTTTTAGGTGGATCCACACTTCACCCCATCCCTGGTTAGTTTATTGAGTCGGTACACTTTCAATTACACACACACACACACACACACACCATTTACAAGTAAACACAAAAGGCTGCTTCTCCCGTGCGCACACATACACACAAGCACATGCCACATGTCCCACTGAGTCACAGCTGAGTATAAATATACTAGGCTATGTAATTATGGTTCCACTTAAAGTCAGAAGGCTGTGGCTGCGGGGGGTTTGTCTTCTCTCTGTGGTTCAGACCAGAGCTCAGGGTTCGTCGCACCACCAGTCGGAACTGCCCTGCTGGATCATCAGGGGGAGGTCCGATTCATCTCTAGGAGGGAGCGATGTGAAGAGTGATGACTGCCAGTGCATTAAGCAGCAGTGGGCTCATCACAGTGCCTCGCTGGTTGAAATCCAGATGAGGATTTAAAATCTGAAAATACACAAGCGCATTTCAAAGTGGCAGCACAGAGGAGGGATATAACAGTTGGTTTTGGCGAGGAGGAAGCAGTGCCTAATTTGGCAACAAAAGGTTTCTGTCTGTCTAGTTCCCTCTGTTTCTCTCTCTGTCACCTTCTCATGAACCATGAAGGCATTTACAAAAACAGGAGGATAGGTGAGAAGCAGAAAAAAAATAAAAAGAAATGAAGAAAAAGGCATCGAGTTACAGATGACATGATGTGACAGTCACACGTGAGGAGCTGTAACAATAGCACGCCTCCCACTGCTGACCCGTGCCGTCTACTGGTTGGCTGAAACATGCCCGAGCAGGCAGACTGCTTCACATCCATCACCTGCATGTGAGTCCCATTTAAATCACAACAGCCATACCATACCTTCTTTATCTGACTTGTAACGATTTGACTCTTCAGTAAACACACTGCACCCTGAAGGCCGACCACACTTGAGCTTTTTATCATAACCCAGCAGCACAAAACTCTTGAAGTTGGGAAATGAAAGCCTGACATGCTGCAGATCTCTGAGGAGCGCTCTCTCTGCCAACAAACAAATCTGGGGAAAGTGAAAGGGTCGTAAAGGAAGGTAATGCAGGACAGAGTTTTTGGTGTAACGGACAGATTATTTTGGGGATATATTTAACTCCTTCGTCGCTAAAACATGACTGTGGACCAACCAATTACCACACAGTGGCCTCCACACTTTCATTCCACTGCAGCTCCCTCGCAAGGCAAAACAGAAGTTTCTCCCCTCTCTGCTGCTTCTAGACACTAAAGCACAGGGAAAAAAAGGCTGAGACATGACAGGAAATACACAGGAAAGAGAAGGGTGAAAAGAGTCAGACTGCTTACTGAGTCTTCACTAACAAACCGCGCTGTACAGGCACAACCGTGGGATGTTTTCTCTAAACACAGGCTGCAAGAGTTGAGAAAAGGCACAAGGGGGGTCAGAAAAGGACAGGCAGGGTTTGATGCTCACAGTGAAACTCCTATAGACTGACGTGACAAAACCAAGACGCAGATAAAGGTCTTGGCTCCTTTGAAGCGTGAATCCCGTCCCCTACTGGTGAGAGAAACCCTCCAGGGACACACTCAACATGTGGCAGGGAGGTGATGAAGTCACACAGATTATCTGTGTCATCAGGCTATGAATTTAAAAAATGACAGAGATTTTACCACAAACATATGCATCATGTACAGGAGTGGTTACCCACCTCCAAGAAAGGGTTTCCCCAGATGAGATATTCAGGCATTAAAACCACATTTTTTTTTTACCCCAAAGATTTGGGAAATTTTAGGAAAACATTCAAATGACTTTTCAAAGAGAATCATCAACACATAGGTTCTATTTTAAGGGGGTACAAAGCAAAACGGTTGGGAATAAGACTGGGCCTCATCTGAGTGAAGACACAATTTTGTTTTAAAGATAATAAAATGTGACACACTTCTTTGCATCACTATTTCTTAAGCCTAACATATATATAACATAAATACAATCAAAAGTTAGAAAAAATATCTAATATAAGAATGACTAAATAAGCCTTTTCAAAGTTAAGTCTAAAAGCAAATTTTCATCCGTACAATAACTGGCTTTAGATGTATCCACAGATGCACAGAGATGGAGTCGATTTCTCCGTCTAGACAGACATTAGGAGTAATCTGCTGAAGTGGATTCTACAAAAGCAGGCGCTTGTGTGAAAAAAGAGATGTAGCTGTTTTAAGCTGGTTAATTTTAACTTTAATCTCCAGTAAATCCCCATGCCACGGAACCTATAGGCCTATTTAACAGCATTCTGGGTGTAGTTAGCAGGCAGCAGACACTAGAGGGCAGCTGCAGCCCAGAGTCTAATAGCAGATGGGTGGGGGGGAAAAAGTTCAGAGGGCACTGGGACACAGAAGACTGAGCAAAGGTTGATGAGCCACATATAAATGTACAGTTTTACAACAATAGGTGGCATGAGTGTGTGCACGGTGAATAAGTGCAAGAAGTCCATCTGAAAGCCATTATATATTATGTTGTGGTTGTAAATGAGTAAGTAATGGGTAAACTCAAAGTCACGGTGGTAGACTGCGGCTTGGGATCAGAAAGGTCACACCTGTTGAGGGCCTTGGGGTGCAAAGCCCAGAGATGATAGCAGGTGGAGTGTGAGGCAAAATGTGTGAGGGTCAGATATCCCATCAATCCACAGCTGAGGTGAGCTGGGTGGTCTAACCCTCCTTGACTGACCAGAGGCCTTTTACAGCAATAACAACAACAACAACAACAACAATGCATGACTTAATTTTGCAGACCAGAGAACTCAAACAGCCAACCTTACCATGTGTTCCTCCCTTAAAGCTAACACATTATGCATGCACTCCATACATGTGCTAGTGTTACAGAGCAACCACGAGTTCAGCCAAAGTATTAGCTGTTTACTCACCTCCATGCCACCCACTCACAAGGTACTACACTAAACTAATCAAGTTATTGACATGAGTCACAGCCCTTTAATTAGTAAGCAGACAGACATTTACACAACTACTTTAAAAACAGGTGACAGCGAATGATTATTGCCATAATTAATTAAGTTAAGGTAACTAGGTTGGATAACTGCTTAGCCCATACTGAGAGAACATAGAAAAACCAGAACATCAGTGACATAGCAGCTCAGCCGGCTCGCAATCCATCACAATTCACAGGTTACTGCAATGTACAGAAAAAAATGATAAGTTTTCTTGTAACAGCTGGCTGTATTGCACAAGCTAATGATGATTAAAATCCACTGAGAACTCAAGGAAGCTCACAGACAGTCATATCGAGTTCAACGGCCCTAGCCTAGCTTAAGACATTATTGTCTTAAATGGCACTGATGTATAGATGGCAGCATGGCACACACAAAGAAGCATTACAATCCAGATTAATACCCTCAGGAGAAGCGATTCTTGTGAAAATGGAAAAGTGCCCTTAAAAAAACAAATATGACCTTGCCCTTAAGCACATTGAGGGTGAAGACCCATTAGGTGATTCATGTTTGATTAAATTCTGAGCAATTCTCTAGGAGGACCAGTGATTTTGTGAATTGTGGACAGAGCGACAGATGGACAGGAGGACGCCACACCATGGCATGAGCTCATCAGTCGTTCGGCCGATGAGCTAAAAACATGTCCCTGTGTTTCCCTGAACACAAAATGACTTTCTCGAATGTCTCCAACCAACAGTGAATAACAAAGCTGTTCAATAGATCTTCACGGAAGGCTCAAAAAAAGAACAGCAAAACCAGTGAACTTTTGGCTTTCGATATTACAGACTTTTACTGTTTTGTTGATCGGCAAATCATTAAGCAGACTTGGCATTTTAGCTCAGTTTAAAACAGCAATACATTCTTAAATAGTGACCTAAATCACAGGCCTTCATTTAGCAAGAAAGAAAGAACATCTCCATCTCCAACAAACTCCATCTGCTGATGAAGGTCACATGATGTGGTGATCATAGTGAAAATATGCAAATCTAAGGTATTATTTGCTATCTGATATGAATTCACTACGTCTACTTATAATTTATGATTCATTCATGGAAATGACAATGATAAAAGTGATAATAAAAATATTCTGACGTAACATATACTGTATAGGTTCACTCAAGGCAGTCCTTTCAAGAGATATAGCACAAGAAATGCTACTGCCTGACTCGTGATGGTAGATGTGCCCATTGTGCTACTTCTGCCACATGGGAATGTGGGATACATGAGTCAGCCAGCCAGCCCGCAAAGCATCTACGTGGACAAAAATGCCAGATACAGAGTAGGAAGGAGAACATGAAGGGGTGGGGGGGTGCTGACAGATGCTGGAGTGCAAACACCGGGGGGGAACTTAGTGGGAATAAAAAATGAGGTCAGGGAGTGATCTAAAGCAGAAACAAGCATTGGGAAGTTGAAGAGAGCATATGGAGAAGAGACAGTAGAGGAGGATTTAAACATCTGTGCTGAGACAGCGGCAACACAAGGACATATTTACTCACAGATGCACTTTAAATACCTCCTCTCTATTGTGTCGTTTAAAATGGGAACTAATGATGGTGTGGCCTACATGACTGAAGGCTAAACCACAAGATTGTCACTTTTTAAATCAGCCTCCTGGTCAATTAAAGGTTAAATAAAGAACCCATTAACAGAGTGGGATCACAGTTAAATGCACTAAAAGATGTGTTAAGTGAGTCTGTTGGCACTGCGGGAGGATGTTGTATGGTTTTTCCTTTTTTAACCCAATGAAGTTGGAACATGTGTAAATAAACAGAATACACAAATGCAATGAGTTATAAATGATTTAAACTGCATTTTTAATACAGAAGACAGTTTATCAGATGTTAAAAATGTTCTTGTTTCTTGAAAGAAAATTTGCTAATTTTGTATTTGATACCATCCACTGTCATGTTTTCCACTGTGCCGCATCACCTGTTCTTTTATTATCATATCAAGTGTTTGGGAACCAAGGAGACCAACTGTTGCAGCCTTGAAAGCCTCAATAGGTTGTGATCTCCTCTGGTGTATTTTTTTTCTTCATAAATGGCTTAATGCTTTGACAGGGTAATAGTTTGGACTGTGATTTGTCTTACTGAAATAAGCAAGAATTTTTACTAAAGAATACGTTGTGTAGAAAGGAGCATCCAGACCCTGTATCACTTAGCATTAGTGGTGCCTTCACAGATGTGCAAGTAACCCATGCCACATATGTACCCTGACAACAAGGAAGATGGTCAGTTTAGACCAAAGGGCACAGAATCCTTCCAAACAGATTTTGATTGTTCAGACTACAGAAGAGTTTTACACTTCTCCTCAGTTCATTTAATGAGGTCAGGCTCAGAGTAGGTGTAGCTCATTTTTAATGCATGGTAGAGTTAAACCTTGCAGGTGTGCCTATAAATTGCTCACTGACAAAAGTTTCAGAAATGTTCCTGAGCCCACTGAGTGGGCTCCACTATGTACCTTTCGGCTGCTCCCTTGTATTCTCCACCAAGGGGTCGCCACAGCGGATTAATCCGCATCGGTAATTTGGCAGAGGTTTTACGCTGGATGCCCTTCCTGACGCAACCCTCCATGGTGACCGAGTGGGCTCCACTACTGATTTATATCTGTTTTTGATGTAGAGGAGCCTCAAAGCCTGTAAATCACAAGTATTTTTGGCCTTGTTTCTCACGTATACACCAATTTCTGCAGATTCTCTGAATCTTTTCATTAAATCATTAATATTAGATGGTTTTAACACCAAATTTTGGTATTGAGAAATGATATTCTGTAATTCTTCCAACATAAATAGCTGTAAGGTATTCCTGCCAGGTGTTCCAGCACTAAACAGCTTTTCAAGTTTTTTGTTGCCCTTGTCAGAACTTTTCTGAAAGGGCTTTCTGAAACTGTCCATTTCACAAAAAACAATAATCATTTCTCAGTTTCAACAGTATGTTTTAATACGCTGTCTTTCTGCTTCTTCAATTAAATATAGCAGATTAAATGATTTGAAAACTAATGCATTCTATTTTCTAACAAATGGAAAGATGGTGCTCCACTTTAACCTAATTAGTAGGAAGTGGCTCCTCTAATCGAGTGCATTCTTAATGTTCAGGTCACTTCTGGAATGAAACAGAACTAAAATGAAGAGGAAGCAAGAGCTCTTACTGAACTTCTCATCTGCAAAAAGACAGTTTTGGTTTATTTCTTTAGTGATGGCTGTGACTAAGTGGAATTAAAATTGTTAGCTGGTACTGGTCATGGCTAGATATCACCTCACCTCCACGCTGACAGTTGCCATGAATGAAACACCCTGCATTAAAGGTCCAAATTTAACTTTCACAGCTGATTCTGCCAAGTACTGAGGTTCTCAGACTGCAAACCAGTTGGCTGCTTTAAAATGCCCCCACAGCTCACCTGGCAGACCCAAATGCCGAGGACAAATCCTGCCTGACCGTCACAATCTAGAAGTCTAAAAATGTTCCACCTTTTCATGCCTGAAAGTTGCGTGAGAGCTCATAGATATCAGTGGCCACGAAGAACGAATAAAGATGTGCTATCTTTTCACGGTGTGTTTAATCATGCAGCGTGTCCTCACGTGTTGCCAAAAATATGAACTGAGGGACCAAAACAAGAGCCACATCCCGCTGTTTCTGAAAGCCCTATGAAGCAGCGGCTGGGTTTTATCAGGTAAATTCCCAGCTGTGCTTTCTATTGAGTACTTACGTCTGTCTCCTGATGCTGATGGGGCCGATAAAACATAGGAGGCCAATGACGACATCTGGCAAAGAGCTAACCGTACTTTCCTTGCACTGTACCCACCCCCCTACTCCTCTGTACTGACCACAACCGCTGGGAGCAATCAGAGCGTCACGTCTGAGCTCCACTGCAATAAGATGCCCTCCCTCCCTCCCATCCCTTCTTTTTCCCTTTTTTCTCTCTTCTTCTCTTTCTTTGCTGGTTGTTTTCAGAAGCAGGCCTCAGCAACGGAAAACCACAGGGCTGCAGCAGGCCTTTCGACTCTCTCCACCCCCCTCGCCTGTATTTGGAGAGAAGGACGGCCGTACTTTGAGTCCCCTCTTCTTGGCTGCTTCCCTCCTCCCTCTACAGGCTCAGATGTATATATTTAGCTCATCTCAGCTTCTGTGTAATTAACAGATGAAAATTATAACTTCGGGACTCGTAGATGACGTTGTTGTTCTCCTTGGCTGAAGCTGAAGTTAAGTTTCAGGCCTGTAGGCCAAAAAACTAGGCGGCGGTCCAACATCTGGGGTGTGGTGGAGGCGATGCTAAGCCATGTTGGGAAACTGAGCGAGGCACTTAAAAAAGAAAGAGAAAGCAGAACTATAGAAAAGTGAGAGTGTTTATTAGAGCAAATTTGATGGCCTGCTTGACTGCCTCCATCAGCCCTGGAGTTTCCATTTGAGGTCATCTGGTTTTTACATTCCTGCCATGCACCATCGCTCACACCAAGCTGAGGAAGTCTCCGTTGCTCCGTTCATACAGGATTGTACAGTCCAGCAATTCTCAAAGCTGAGTCTGGGGTGTAGAGCAGCCATTTAGGGAGCTCTCAGAATAGTGAATAATTGTTTAAGTTATTGAAAAGTTTTCTTATGCTTGGGTCTCACGGATGGAATCTGATCACCTGGGAATCTGTGGGTTGTGTCTGGGTATTTGGGGATGTGAAAATATTTTTAAAGACTTCTTTTGCAGACGCATTAGAGTGGCTCTTAACCCAGCTGGACAAATTCCCAGTGTCTAGAAGTTCAAACTATTCAGTAAGATTTTGCGACATTTCTGGCAGACCATCTCAAATTAAAATCAGTTTTCTAACCCACATGACACCCCACAGGTTCACAAAGACCCTCTTTAAGAGCTGTACACATGGTGCCATTGGGCAGAAGATAGTAATCACACATAAATACCATGATTTAAAAGAATTTGGGATCAGGCAAATTAATTCTTCTCCTTTTTTAAAACTAGCAGACCTAGACCCGATTCAAAGACCAAACAAAACTTACAAGGCGGGATTTTTCTGGCAGCAACATGAGCTTCTTTTCGCACAATGAGATAAACCTGGCGATCCTGAGGTTAAATCCAAAAGGGCCCTGGCACCCCTCCTCCTCCTCTCCTCGACATTCCCCAGCAGCACAAAGATGTTCTACAGATACTAACTCCCATGTTTTGAATACAGGAGGATCGGCCCACGCTATCGTTTCATCTCCTTCTTCCTGTTGACTGTGATGTAAAACTCGGCTGCACTGAAGGATGCTTGTGTCTGTACAGTCCCCGTTTCTAGCCAATCCCAGAGGCGCTGCCCTTTGAGTCCTCAAAGTAACGATGATATCCATATGCCAAGCTGATGATGATGCTGCTTTTGCATCTTTAGCCTCTGTCGCTCTGTATTAGTGGCAACTTAGAGAGTGTTCACCCTGCAGAAATAAACTGTCCTTTTGTGGCCTCGTGACTTCTATCGCCTCAAAAAAAAGGTCAGATATGTGGCCTAAAGGGAGGATGGCGCCCGTTTGTGCCCCTGTTTTGTTTGCCTAATGAGATGACAGCAAAGGCCTGTAACTGTTGACACAAGAGTCACACACTCGCATATGGTTTCACTCTGTTATTCAGATTAAAGACGCTGCCACTGCTTACAGCAAAGAGCAGAGTTAACAGAAGCACACTGTACTGTTAGTTTTCATTCTGTAAACTGAGGGTGGTGGAGAGGGAGGAAATGGATACACAAAGAATCATACAAAAACAAACCTTTTATGGCACAAACCTACATGTGAATACCTGCTGCTTTAAGGATGATATTCAACTCAGGGAGCATGCATTCAGACAGAACTTGAAAGCGACAGCAGCAAATGACCAAAGAAGGAAACAGCGCGGGGATCAAAGCAAGGAGCCACTCATGAGGAAATGAGAAAACAAGAAAGCTGGAAATTTGGAAGAAACCAAAGAATAAAAAAGAAAAACTACTCCATTAATGACAACCCTGACACACACAAAGGGAAAAGAGCACTAGAGGGAAGGGAAGAGAAGAGAAAAGTGAGAGAATGACACAGCTCAATGTGTGATAGTTTATTTGCACGTACATACTATTCTGGTTAAACTGATATTTGAGATAAGCAGTGAGTTTATAAGTAAATTCACAGCCCACATAGAACTGCTGTCTATTTAGCTGTCTAAGTAAGGTGATCGGCCCCCGACAAACTAAATGCAGTGGTTTTATTGGATAATTTTCTCACACTCGTGTATTTCCTTTTTCCATCCTAAATAATTATCCCAAACCTTTAGCCTTTTTGGGTTTCACTTACAGTTTGACATCTCTGTTTTTGAGCTTTTGTGACTCACATATACTGTGCCTGTTCATATGATAGTCTCCCCTGTCCAAAGTTGGAAAAAAGAAAAGGAAATTATATTTCCTCTTATATGTGCTAATTTTCAATAACATTCTGCTCAAATCGAAAGAGCTTGGGATTTTTACTGACTCATAATTTTCCCCAACGGGTGTATCGTCCAGATGATGACAGGTCAACCTGCCCATGACCTACGATGGCAGCCTACTTACCCTGCTTTTATCGCAGCCAAAAACCTGTCTATAGAAAAATGCCTAGCATTTAGTGTTGACTTTTGAAACCTAGAGCGAATTAAAATGTGAGATTTTTACAAAGGACAAGGAGTCAAGTGGGACCTATAGTCACTGACCATTTCATTATGTATACCTAGCCAACCACATGGCAGCAATTTAATGTGAATGTCAAGGTGACCTGCTGAGAAAGAGAAAATATCTAGTGATCAGCAGTTCTCTGGGTAAAAAATGCCTTGTTGATGCTATAGGTCAGACGAGAAAGGCCACAATGCTTTGAGCTGACAGGAAGGTAACAGCAAATAAAATAACCACTTGTTAGAACCAAAGTAAGCAGAAGAGCAATTCTAATGGCCTACAGCAGCAGAAGACCACACTGGGTGCCACTCCTGTAAGCTATCTAAAAGTCTAAAAGTATGGATCCATTCTACTTCTAAAGTCTCCAAACCTCAGTCCAATAGAGCACATTTGGGATGTGGTGGAACGGGAGATTCACATCATGGACGTGCAGCTGACAAATCTGCAGATCGGCAGTAACTGCGTGACGCTATCATGTCAATATGGACCAGAATTTCCATTATATCGGCTCAAACTGCTGTTTGGATGCAGATGAAAGACAGGAAAGAAAGAAAGAAAGAAGAACAGACCTACATTTTTGCCTTGTAAACTCTCTGTAACATGTAATACATAGCAGTGTCCATGAAGAATCGTGACTACCTCAGAATCAACATTTTTTCAAAATTATGCTCTCAGATTATGAAAATGTGACAGGCCCTGGAAAGTCTAGGTTAAAATTTGGCACTCTTTAATTCACCTTGTTTTTCCCGGCTTTGTCGACCCTTCATAAGTAGGTGTCTATGACACACAGCAAAAGAAACAAGTTACCCTGGATGATTTATCTATTTTATGATCATTCACAGGAGAAAACTTTAAAAAGTGCAAAACAACTTATAGCATACGAAAGGTCTCATCTTCTAGCCATGATTCCTTTTGTGGCAAAATATTTTTCCAATGATTTTGAATCTGAGTGTATCAGGTTAGATTTGGATGACTCAGCCCGTGATAAGATACATTGCTTGTCTGAAAAATATCGATGTTCAGTGGAAGATAATTCTGTACTGGCTGTAACTTTAAGTGTACAGACATGAATGCAAGTGGCATCAAGCTGCTGCTTTAAACTGCACAATAACAAAGCGACAACATCTGTGACCAATGTTACAGACTAAACCAAATAAATGGTATGAATAGCATTATCGTTTGAGAGAATCTAAGCGAATATGTAAACAGTGAAGCTGTTGTGCTCAACCAGCAGGCATCAGGGAAACCACAGCACTCTATCTCTTCCCAGCATCCCCAGCTCATTAGCCTCCTGATAATCTCTGTCCCATGATTTCGCCAGACTGTCAAAACAGGCTCCCCCTTTCTGTCTTACAAAGAGTAAGAAACACAGCGCCGTTGTTGCACATGCATCCATACCGCAGCCCTGTAGCCTGCAATGTTTGGGAAACAGAGATAGAGGTCAGTGAGTCAGCTCACAAACCCGATGAAACAACAGTCATTTACTTTGTGTGTGTGACCTGCAATTCACAGTTCATTGACTCTCAACCGGAGCTCTGATGGACGGTAGCTGGCCGGCTGCCATTTACAGTATAAACAATTCCAGAGCAGCTTCCTGATTGGAGAAGTTATGTACAGTTAGCAAACATCATTTCACTGATAACCACCCAGAGCTCTTCTTCTTTTGTCCAAATATTTTAACATTTCACATCACAGACAAAAGAACAGGCGGTTCAGGTAGTGCTCTCAAGCCAGTGTAATTACATTTGGAGAGCATGATATTCATCAGGAGATTTACATCATTAAGACACGCTGAAACAAAAATAAACACAAGTTATGATGTTTTCTAATCAGCCTGGTTGGTTGAAACTAAAATGATTTTAATGGGCTCATTATGCGCCAGTTTCTGCAATCAGTGCAAATGGTCCATATTATATGATGTGTTTTGTGCCACAAGACTTTTCCACATATGTGCTGCAGTCCTGATCTTTTCTAGATATTATTGTGGAGAGGTGGAATCAGTCAAATGGGACTTTAAACTGTCTCTACAACACCAGCTTTCAAATACAATTGTAGTCATTGTCAAAATTCACTGCTTTTGTATACACAACGCCTACAATTTTGACAATGATGACACATCAGACAGGATGTATGCATCAACGTAACTCTTGCTATTAGACTCCTGAACAGCTGACAGGAGTTATAATGGACTATCTGTTGCCCTCTTATTTTGCACATTTTTTTTAAAGTACACATTTTTTGCTGTTTTTAATGTTATTATTGTATCTTGTATAGTTTCTTGTTTATATGGCATTCAGTGTGGACAGCAAAGAAAGAATTTCATTGTACAGGGAATTATGCTTCGTTACTGTGCATATGACAATAAATGTTTTGAATCTTGAATCTAAAGAAGTATCATACTAGCGCAGTGTGAAGATTTATGCAGGTCATGAAGGGATTGTTCATCTTTCAACCATCTTCAATTTTCATTGTTTCCTTGTGGCATCCCCACCCCACATGATTCATCAGGATTCTCCCTATTTTGTTATCTTCCTTTTCTCTTTATCCCTCCTCCTCCATTCTCGCATTCCTACGCAATCCCTGAAAAAAATATACTGCACAGCTGATGAGAGCAAGACACAGAGCTCCATTTAGCTTTCTGCAAATAAAGACTCACTGTCATGGCAGTGTTCTCTTTGCCGAAATACAGGTTGCAAAGAGGGCGCGCAGTCAATATCAGCACTTTGAAGAGACAAAACAACATGCAGGATCACATGTTGTGATGTAAATCAGTCACTCAGCAGCCCTTGGTTAACCCCTGTGCCCTTTGCTACACACAGCGACAGCCATTCCCTCCTGCCTCTTTAGCCTCATCACTGGGGGCCAAGTGTGTGATGAGCAGGGCCCCTAACCTCTGAACCTTGACCCTGATTGAAACCTTCGCCTGACTGCCTTAAGACCGATCTCTCAAGCAGATACAGAGTCAGGCCTGCATTTTCAAACAAGATCAGACCTGTTTTTCATTCCTCAATATGTCAACATGACATATGCCCCTTTATGCACTGTACAGTACTGTTCACCGGCCTTATATTTTCTTCCACAGAAACAACACTTTGCGACTCACATCAACACAACGTCTCTGTGGGCGCAAATACAAAGACGTACTGACGCATGCCAGACCATCAACAGGCTGAATCTAATTAGCTCTCATCTGATTCTGAGAAAGAGGCTTTGTTTCACACCAAACCTTCCAGCGCCTGCCAGTCAGACGCCAAGGGAAACTCTCCCAGCTGAGGCACAAGAGAGGCCGAGGGCTTCCTGCAAGCTGAGAACATAACTAGGTATGAGATATGTCACTTTTGACCAAGTAGAACATTTCACTGATGTGTAAATGATCAGAAATTCTCTGAATTCTCTGGCCAGTTTCAGCAGTAAGTGACGAGAGGTCATTTGGTTGTGATAGTTTATAAACAAGTCTTTGATAAGCATTTTACTTCCACTTCTCTTTCTCTGATAAAAATCTCTGAACGCCCTCCTCTGTTCAACTTGGCCGGCATCTGCTCTAGGTTTTGTGCTTTTCTAACAACAAACATCTAAACTAGGCACAGGAAAATATCAGCATGTGGACGTGCACACAAACAGTTGTGAATATATGGGACAAATAGCTGACCTTACTATACCAAGTTATGGTCCACATTGAGTTTGCTCAAAGATAGCATGCACAGTTGGCGCCCTGGCTGTCAACAAGTCAAAACAAACTGGAAGGCACAAGGTGTCCATGAAGCCAGTGGGGTAAGTGTCCTTTTTCAAAAGGGTTAACGTTGCCAAAAGGGGGCATTTGAACCCAAACCAGGATGTTCTTCTACGCTTCATCAAGTAGTTTTTGGTGCTAAAACCTAACCAGTGAGTGACAACGAATGAAAACCAAATTACACAAAGGGAAAAACACAAGCCTCCCAGACAGGACACGAACTGTGGTCCTCCAGTAGGCAAACTTATGACTTGTGCCACTTAATGAGGACCTTGAAGGTCTTCAAAAGTGGGCTCTAATCTCTCACTGTCAGTCCAGTCACATAAAAAGCAGTATCTGACACCTCGCATGTGCAAATAGAGCCTTGTGTACACTCAGTGATGATAAAAATCTTTGTCACTTGAAGTCTAGAGAACCCTCACCTTGCATTCTTGTTTATGTGCAAAATGTAACACTTGCTGTAAATAACCTCTTCAACCATGTCAGCAGCATTTTGTCACTCAAACTGATGCTGTCAAGCCAGGCTTTGTACAAACCAACAGAACTTAACAGTAAATCTTACTGAGGATGTCAAAGTTTCTCAAGAAACCAGGCTGGATTTTAAGAATATAATCACAGGACATCTAGAATACTTCCATTTAACAAAATGATGCAGCTATAAGAACAAATGGCCTCAATGAGAAGAAAGAACAGCTGAAACATAATTAATGTTATCAGAAGGGGTGGGAAAGTATGTTTATAACAACCTTAAAGTTAATTAACGATGAATTAAAGTGCATAAATGTAGCACTGACATACACAAGTTTGAAAATTGTATTAACTTTTATATGAAATTCCCATCAACCCTAATCTGCATAATGACAACAGAGGCAGAGAACAGGTACGTAAAAAGCGTAAAAACAAAACTAACCCAATTACCGCTGCTCACTGATTTTCTCTGAGAGAAACACGGCCTGACCGACTGTCTACAAGGAGATCAATAAAGAACCATTAGCAGGAGGAACATGCCTGATTTGCAGAGCCGTGCTACAACAGCTGCTCCCCACGTACCACATTAAACAAGGTCACTGATGACTGATGTCCTTCGCCTACCTTTATACTGGCTGCCCCGTGTTTGTACAACATCAAGGACTTCCTCATGCAAACACAAGGGAGAAGGCCAAATTAAAACTCTCACAGAGCTGGTTTTCAGACCAGAAAGTGTCTTGTGTGTTTGTGTGAATGTTTCATGCACCTGCACTTGCATGTGTAACTCTGACCCCTTAAGTGTGATGTAAACACACAGGCGTGCCTAATTTTACGAACACCTCGACTGCGTACGTGAGTGTCATTATCGTGTGTCAGCACACACGCTCACTCAGGGTTAATGATTGTGGATGTGAGGTGCATGAATGGGAGGTGCAGCTGTTGTCTCCGGGGTGGAGGAATGCAGCAGGGGTGACAGTTTCGAGGAGGGAGGGCGGAGGGTGTGAGGTGTTGATGGACTGATGCAGGACATTCTGTAACACACGCTTTACTGTCATGCTTTGTGTAGCTCTACCCACTGCACTCAGACTGTGAAAGAGTCTTGTTTTGGTAACTGCTTGATTGTGTCAATGCTGCAGACATTCCTGTCTCTCAATGCATTATACAACACGAGTGAAGAAATTACTTCCACGGTTGAAATAACGATGAAAAGGCGGGAAAGAGTCCTGGGACAGCTCTGATGACAGCTTCATAAGTTTTTACTGGCTTTTTGTGCAGTTTGCCGACTTCAGATTTGTGCATCTTACATAGCTTCAGCATGAGTGGCTCGTCACTCCACTGTTAGCACAAAAGGGAACATTACATTTATATTCATAGAGAATCACAACACATGGTGTAATATATAGAAATACAGGCAGCCTATGTGTCTTAGTATTCAGCAGTGGTTCCTATATGTTTTAGCTTATTACCCCCAAAGCGAAGCAATAAAAGACCAAAACACAGACATCATCATATCAGATCGCTTCCTTTTGCAGTACATTAAAGTGAACTGAAGCTAACTTAACTTGCAATAAAAACGAAGAATCTCAGCTCATCATTTTAACTGACACATAATTAAGTTTGAATAATGCTGACTACAGGGAAGTGAAAAAATGCAGAATTGCTCCCTTTTTGCCTTTTTAAGGAGTTTTTTTCTTTTATAAATACTCAGAGATGGTGCTGTATCAAAGTTAACTGTCATGTAATGTCATGCATATCATTAAATCACTGCGTTGTGATGCATAGAGTAGTAATCTAAGATTCACACTCCCAGCAATAAGAGGCTTTTACTTCTCTGTATAGTTTTGAAGATGAATCTTCACCTACACCTACAGGAGCGTTTATGACATTCCATTCTAAATCCATAGGCAATCATATGGAGTTGGTCCCCCTCTACAGCTAGAACAGTTCCCACTCCTCTGGGAAGGCTTTCAATGAGATTTTGGAGTGTGTCTGTGGGAATTTTTGCCCATTTATCCAGAATTTGTGAGTTCATGCACTGATGTTGAACCAGAGGGCCTGGCTCGCAGTCTCTGTTCTAGTGCATTACAAGGTGTATATTGGGGTTGAGGGCAGGGCTCTGTGTGGGCCAGCCAAGTTTTTCCACACCCAGCTCATCCAGCCATACCTTTATGGGCCTTGCTTTGTGCGCTGGTGTACAGTCATGTTGGAACAGAAAAGGGCCTTCCCCAAACTGCTCCCACAAAGGTGGAAGCACACAATTGTCCAAAATGTCTTGGTAAGCTGAAGCATTAAGATTTCCTTCATTGGACCTAAGGGGCCCAGGCCAACCCAAGCAAACCAGTCCCATAGCATTATCCCTCCTCCACTAAACAGTAGAGTTGGCACAGTGCAGTCAGACAGGTAACGTTCTCCTGGCATCCCCCACACCTAGACTTTTAAGAGTCTAGAGTCCATCAGAGTGGAACAGACAGAAAGAAATATCACAAACTGACTTGTTGCAACAGTGGTGTCCTATTGCAGCACCTCACTTGAATCAAACTGCGTGGCTCAGTGTCTGAATTTATGCACCTGTGGAAATGAGCCTGAATCCAATGATTAGGAGATATGGCCCAATAGTTTTGTCCATATAGCATATCAGTTATGTTTTTCTATCCTGCACTTGCAACCACTCAGATGCATCTTATGGCATTTCAGGCTGCGAGCACCTCATTAGAAACCATCAGCATACTGCAGGAAACTGAGACAAAGTGCATTGAAAATGAAAAACATGCCCATTTCTAAAATGCTCAGCATTGCAGCATCTGCTGTGCCTACTACGTGGTGAGACCATCTGCTAATGATCACTGAAATGCTTTCCTCTGCAGCATCTAACAGCTGTTTTCAGTTAAGACTGCCTTGACCAGGAACTGATCCTGGACCTGCAGACAGGTCTGAGGTCTGCAGCCTCTCTGACATGGTTGTCCTGCGAGTTTGGGTTTTGTCTGAAGCTGTTAGCAGCCTCTAAAACTGGACATCATTGTGAAAGCAGAAAGATTTAGTGTCATCAGTAGCAGGAAGGTGCTTTAGTCTGCAGTGTATCAGTGAACAAACACAGGCGAACTGATGTGCCGCAGGGACAAAAAGGGGGGGGGCTTTAACATCGACCGGCTCAGGTCAAGATTTTCGTAAAAGCGCTCTCATGTTTCCCATCATCAATATATTCCCGCATCACGTTGCACAGTGCAGCATAAGACATCAGGAGCACTGCTCACCCTGCCCTCTGCCCCGCCCTGCTGTCAGCTGCCTGTATCGATCTCACCCGCAAACCCTGCACTGCTACATTAGAGCAGAACAGCTCACAACATTAAACTAGTCCCACTGGATATCATCATAACTGCTCTCATCACGCTTTCCTCCCTTCCTCTTCTCTGCACTCAAACACTGGAGAAACACACAAGCCTGATTCGCTTTGCGCCTCATTCTGACAAATTAGACATTTAATTACATTGTAGCTTCATTCTGCATCCCACTTTGGACTAATGTTCAATCACATGCTTGCAACGACTCAGGGACACGAAGGGAAGGATTCAGTTCATTTCCCTCCTGTTGATGGATGCATTTGTTTAATTTCCTGTGCTGTAAAAAAAAAAAAAAAAAAAAAAAGGAAAAAAAAAAAGGGGAAAGGGCG